>CM076970.1:35522850-35527850 GCA_039105355.1 Benthosema pterotum
TGTGTTGACATCCATTTTTTAGGGCAGTTAGCCCTCTCCTATGTCCAGGGTTGAGGGTTTGCGTGAACACAAACATTGTTTTGCTACCACCAGCTATAATATATAGAGAAAAAATATATAGGGAGAAAATTGTGTAATCACATCCATTGCAAAAAGTGAGGACGCAAATTGTGAATGGCCACTTCACATGGGTGTTATTCTTGTTTTTTGTTTGTTTGTTTATGCAGAAGATCCCATCTCATCTCTCTCTGAAATATGTCCTCCCCAGTGTTGCCAAATTGGCGCATTTGCTGCTATATTTAGCTTTTTTCCAGACTCCCCTAGCACCAAAATTTTTGAAAAACTCCTGGCGGAAAATTTAGTGCTTGGTTGGGGCGAAATTGGTTGACAAGCGCCAGAGATAAAACCCTCGGTTTTTCACCATTTTTCCTCCTATGATAGAGTATACCTTCCTTCCTATAAAGGACCATTGGTATATTGATGGACCTGTAACTCTTTGACATCATAAAAGCGCATTTTACACTCACAAGAGTTAAATTATATTTAAACATCTGAATTACATAATTTTCAGACCTACATTTGTTATGAAAATGGTTGAAAACCACTGCTCTAGCACATTCTAGTGAATTTTGGAAGTGCCACTGATGCATTTTGGATTTTGACAGTTGGCAACACTGCTCCTCCCAAACTTGTGCACCTGAAATCCAACAGCAAGCAACAGCATCAACTCACTTGACGATGTTTTCTACATCTTGACAATGGGACGAGGCGAACTGCATGTGTCCCTATAGGCCTGAATATGCAGCATAGACTCAAGAATGTCATTCATTCTTTGCCTTGTGGTCTCCTTTGACCAGTGTTGCCAACTGCCAAAAAATCCAAAATTCACTAGTGACACTTCCAAAATGCACTAGAATGTGCTAGAGCAGTGTTTTTCAACCATTTCCATTCCAGGACCCACTATTTATTACACATTTTAGCCACAGGGGACCACCATTTGATGTTGAGTTTAGTCACTCTGACTAATTTAGGAGAATTAACTGACAAAATGTTGGTCAAAATAGCAATTCCTCTACATTTTTAAAATGTGTAGATTCGTGAAAATGAGGTAATTCAGATGTTTAAATATAATTTAGCCAAGAGTTACAGATCAATAAGGGTCCATTTGGTTACCAATGGTCCTTTCTAGGAAGGAAGGAGGACTCTGTCATAGGAGGAAAAAATGGTGAAAAACGAGGGTTTTTATCCCTGGCACCTGTCAACCAATTTCACCCCAACTCACCAGCAAAAATGCAGTAGATTTTCACTAATTTTGGCGCTAGGGGGGTCTGAAAAAAAGCTAAATATAGTGACAAATGCACCATGTTGGCAACACTGCATCTGACAACATGGGGAGACGGTGGCTGACTCAAGTGATTGCTACCGTGAGGTGTGATCGACGTTTTGTTTGTGCTCATGGACCAACTCAGACAGGCATGTGGAAAGAGGTCAACCGCCTCCTTGTTTATGAGAGCGGGCTGAAAAAAAAAAAAACACACAAGGCCGACAACATGCTGCGAAAGAAAATATTGCAAGGGACAGGATGAACTGTGCAAACACTGTGGGATTTAAGACAAGAGGGGTTTTACTTTGAGAATTAATGCAGAGATTTGTATGGTAAACAAGCAGCTTTCAATAGTATGCTTCATGGAAATGCATAACCTGATTTGATTTTGTTGCTCTGTACACCAGTGGTTTTCAATCTTTTTTTATATCAGGACCCACTAATTATTCAGAATTTGAGCCATGGACCACCATTTGAGGACATTTTAGCCCCACAGGTCCCCAAAACTAAAGATTTATTTTGCTTTTGTCCATAATTCCAGGCTGGATTTGGGAAACAAAATAGTCAAACATAAAGATCAAAAATGACCATTAATCTTCTACATGCTCTAGTTGTGCAGACTTTGGCTAATTCAGATGATGAATATTTTAACTTTTGAGAGCGTAAAAATTAAACCAAATGGACCCGCAAGGGGCCATTTGGTTTTCAGCTGGGGACCACCTGGAACACTCGCAAGGACCACTGGTGGTCCCCGGACCACAGGTTGAAAACCCCTGCTGTACATAATACAAAATCTAAGCAGTGATTAAAAAAGAGATATAAAAAAACACAATTACATATCGCAAAGAAGCATAGATAGGTTGCATAATAAGTCTCTGTACGATTGAGCCTATTTTATTCATCGGCTTCTTGTAGCAGTGTTTTCAGGAGCAATAAGTAATGTGCACTTAGGGTTGCGTTGAATATTGCAGGCACATAGTCGCATAGATGAACAGAATGTATTGTAGCGCATCTGTACATAATTTACACAATATAACACTTGCAAATGTACATAAATAAAGGATGATGCACTTACAGAGCCGGTGCTGGATACCAGTAGTAGTGCAAAATCTGTGGGGGCAGACGGTGCATGTGGATAAGGTGTGCAGCTTTTAATAGTACAATGGTATTAATTATGTAATTCTTGAGCAATCATCCCTCCAGACTGTGTGAAAAGCAACCCTACTATACCAGGCCAGATAGGCCCTAATTACAGGCCCTGTACCTGCAGCTTATGCAAACAGCATCGCAGACAAGCAAGCCTCCCATTAGATCAACACCAAAAGAATTAACAATCGTTAATGCGACAAAATAACCCGAAACTGTCAAATTGCAATAGTCTTAACGTTACCTGTGCATATATTTAGTCAGTGAGCCATAGCTGGCACAGCTGGCTTATAATACTCATCCAAATGTTACTTAGCAATCACGCTGGATTAAAAACAAGCAAAAATAACCATAGTTTGTGAGCTGATGAGATCAGGGAGAAGGCAGAAGAGGCGATGTGGTGCAGGGAAAAGTAATCACATTGGTTATTTATGCAAATGCGGCAATGCTGCGAAGTAGAAATGCTGCAAGTAAAAGTACAGAATCTAAAACTTACTTGAGGAAAAGTACAAAGGTATTGAACTGTAAAGTGCCACATGTGGGAAGTAATTGTGGAAGTAACATTTGAAAACTTAGTAAGTTTTCAAATGCATGAGAGCGCGCTGCGTTACCTTGAACAAGCAATTCTTTCGACAAGCAACGCAGTCTATACTGCGGGTAATAGATTGGGCTTTAAAGCAGTAGTTTCCAGCCAGTGGTCCCCTCAAGAACCGCCAGTGGTCCTTGAGGGGCTTCCAGCTAAATTATGGAGTTGGTATAACTTAAACGGACTCTTTGTAGATCTTTAACTCTTGAGACTGTCAAATGAAATGGTTTCATTTTTTATTAAACGTCTTCATTAAGCCTATACTGTACTGTACAAGAAATGTACACTATAGGGGAATTGTTATGGAACTGCGTGTCATAAACATTCTGTATAGTTCGGGTACTGAGAGGATATATACAAATCTCATCAAATCTCATCAAGATCCATGGATTAAATGGTGAATACATAAATACCGGCCCTGCCTTGATATGAAAATGGTTAAAACCCACTGGGTTATCAAAAGGCCAGCAATTGACCACCAGTAGCACGGATATACTAGCTGTGACGAGACCAGTGATCAATAGATTAGGGTTACAAGTGATGAGGAGCGGAGAGAGAGAGAGAGACAGAGAGACGGACAGACAGACAGAGAGAGGAGAGGACAGGGGCGGATCTAGGCATGGGGGGCAATGCCCCCCCAAATGCCCAGTCTGCCCCACCAAACACGATGGCATGCAAAACAACCCAAGATATTTCAAATTAAACTGCTTTATATATAAAGTGATTTGAAACACTACTACTGCTACTGATTAACTACAGCTGTGGCACCATAAACCAACAGCATTTCATCATTGAAAACAGAAAACCTTCAGACATTTAGCTTTATGCATGCTGCGTGTCTGTTGCACCTTCAATTGATGTTATTACTGATGCTTATACTTCCCTAATAAAAGTCCGGTAACCGAAAATGGTATGGGTGCCGCCCCCATAGCATTTTCTCGTGTCCCCCCAGTTGGTAAATGTTACATCCGCCCCTGGGAGAGGACTTGAGTAGTAGAGTGGTGGGAAGAGGTGCTCGACACAGCGACAAGCACAAAGTGGGTCACCAGGAGAGGCGACCAAGCACCCCCCCCACTCCCCTCCCACTATCTCCCCATCCATGACGACTGCGGTGTTGACACAGCTATTATGGTCTCATTTGGGCAAACAGAACGCCATAAAGAAGTAGGTAATATATCGTATATATCTCGTTGAATGACCCTGGCTATACCTCATTACTATTTCCAGTAAAAGTAGTGTAACGATTTTACCACCTCCGCCAAACACGGTTCCTTACTCGTTCCGTAGAGCTTGTTGTCGCATTCGAAAATAATAACGATTTACAACCTTTCAGACAGACAACAGAGATGTGTTGTAGCTTGTAGATGTGCTCATGGTAGCCTGTGCACCGTGTTGTGACATGGTGTATGCGACCATCCACTTCACTTCCAACAACAACACCCAATCAGAGAGTGATGATGAGTGCCGGAACATTGACAAATGAGAAATGTGTTGGTATTATTTTGTATTCTTGTCTGCCAAAGATGCCAAGTACAGTATATTAACGTTAATATTTTTGTTTAATATCCTGCAATTAGTTAGTTTATGTTTTACTTCATTTTCAATGGGACCGGCGTTTTTTGCTTAGAAAAACGTCACGAGATAAAGCAAGCGTGTGACACCAGACGGCGCAGGTGTCTATTGTTGTTTGTTTCGTGCACACGACCACAATTTATGTTAGACCTCAATCCTGTCAGATTTTTTTTCTTGCTACGTGAATCAGTTGAACAATTACTATAAGTAATATGTAACTAACTGTATTACTATTGATTCCAGCAAGTAATGTAATATTATTACTTCATATATATTACTCTCCTATAAGTAATATCACCCAACACTGCAGACGATACACACACAGCTCAGACTGCTGGTTGGACTGGCCCTGAGCATGTCTATCATATAATT
>CM076970.1:35532850-35610350 GCA_039105355.1 Benthosema pterotum
ATATGATGAGTTATCGGTTGAGTTATTCGTCCGAGGCAAAATGAGGTAATCTGGATTAAAATCCCCTTTGTCGGATAATCCAGAGAATAATCTCAGATTACCGGGAATTAGAGATTACGCTGTGGTCTAATCTGGTGCAGGTGTGAGGTGATGTGTAAATATTTGGTGCTGGTCGTGATTCCGCGACATGGCGTCTTAGAGCGAGACACATGTTGCTGACGGGGTGTTATTCGCGAAAAAAAACAAAACACCAACAACAACCAAGTTTTCATCCCACAATCTTTTAGGTGTTTTATCCTGGATGCTACTCTCCCTCTGCCAACCTGGGTGTCAGGAAGTGGCATTTGGACCCAGAAGTGTCCCGGGAACCAGCTGAAGGTTAAACAGGGGTTTATTCGAAGATTAGTAGCTCACAGAGAATGGTGTCAATATATTATTACACAAAGTCCACAAAAAAGAAAAAAACCTTGCAAACAAATCCACTAATCCGGCAGGGAAAAGGGGAGGTCAACATTCAAGCGTAGGTCTTCCAAAACAAACTAAACTAAATGCAGACAAACTGGTGGGACTGAGGAGTAGAGGACACAGGTGTATAATCTGGAAGAGAGCAAATAGACAAGATGGGTTTTAGTAGGGCTGAGTGCAGGGGTGGATGTCACATTCCCCAATTGGGGGGGCAGGAGAAAATGGCATTGGCCAAAAAAATGTCCCATGCCATTTGGCCCCGGGGGCCAAATGCGGCCCTTTGGCTGACTTGACCGGCCCGGGACCACCAGTGGTCCTTGAGAGAGTTCCAAGTTAAATATGGAAAGTTGGTTAACCAGATGTAACTCTTTGAGAGTGTATAAATGAAACCAAATGGACCCTTGCGGGTCCATTTGGTTTCATTTTTACACTCTCAAGAGTTAAAATATTCATCATTTGAATTAGCCCAAAGTCTACACATTCAATCAGAGAATGTAAGAGAATGGTCATTTTTGTTATCCTGTTTTGTTTCCCAAATCCAGCCTGGAATTGTGGACAAAACAAAAGAAATCTTGAAGAAAGTTTTGGGATCTGTGGGGCTAAAATGTCATCAAATGGTGATCCCTGGCTCAAATACTGAAAAAATAGAGGGCCCTGGTGTCAAAAGGGTTGGTCTTACTCTTACTTCTATGTTGAAATAAAATTTATATTCCGCAGAATTTAGTTCAGCCTTTAGTCTTGGCCTCCACAATATTTTATGCATCACATTAGGCCCTTGGGGAAAATAATTGCCAGCCCTGAACTAGAGGCACGATTTACACACACGGCAACAACTTGTTAGTTTAATCACACCCACAGGCAGTCCCAGAGCCAACACCATATACCGTATTCCTAACCCTGGGAGGAGAACCCTGAACTGAGCTTTGGCAAAAGAGATTAGGTGGAATGAAAGTGGTCAATAGAAAGAGTGGTTCTCTAGAGGGGTTTTCAACCTTTTTGACACCATGAAGGAATCGAGCCACCACCACTTATTCAGAATTCGAGACAGCACTGAGCACACTACGCTAGCCACAGACCCCAAAACTAAAGATTTATTTTGCTTTTGTCCATCTTCTAGTTGTGCAGACATTTTTACTCTTGAGAGTGTGAAAATGAAACCAAATGGACCCGCAAGGGTCCATTTGGGTATCTAATGTATGTATCTGGTTAACCAACTTTCCATCATTTAGCCTGGGGACCACCTGGAACCCTCTCAAGGACCACTGGTGGTCCCCGGACCACCTGTTGAAAACCCCTGCTCTAGAGCCTAAACCACACCAAGGGGTCAAGCCGGGACAACACGGTATTAGTGTTTGTGTGATCATGTCCTGTTACAGTTGCTCCTTGACCCAAGTCGACCCAAGCGGTTCAACCGGTTCAATTCAATGACCTAAAACTAAACCACGCCAAATGGCTACACGTGTGTGAATGCCTTTGAGTGTGTTATCTTGTGAAAAATGTCAGCTATTAGTGGCACGTCGAAAATATGACTTTGCAAGAGTTTAAGAGAACAGAACTATGGTATGACCACACGCACACCACACACACACACACAACACACACACACACACACAACCAACACACACACACACACACGCACACTCTGTACACACTACACACTGTACACACAAATTGAACTGAAGTGAGCACACATGCATGATCTCACCACACTCTAGAACAAATGCACGCACGCACACACACACACACACACAACGCACGCACGCAACACACACACACACACACCACACACACACACACACACACAACACACACACCACACACACACACACACACACACAGAGCACACATCAAGTGTATACACAAAAACCAACAGAATTACAATTCATGCCTGGTACATACAGTGTAGAACGCATGCACACACACACGCACGCACCACACACACACACACACACACACACACACACACACACAACACACACACACACACACACACACACACACACACACACACACACACACCACACACACACACACACACACACACACAACACACACACACACACAAATTACAATGACTGCTGCACAGCAGAATGCTTGTTGTGTCCAACTGGGCATGCTTAACGGTGTCAGTCACAGAGCGAACACATGACTAGTGATAGACACACACAGACAGACAGACAGATTGACAGACAAACTATTTTACTCCTTTTTGTTGTGAGAACCTCTCATGGTGTAGTTCTGTATTCCCTCTTCCACATACTGCATGTACGACAGTCCAAGGGTAAAGTAAGAGAACAGTTACAGCAGCTATACAGTAGTTCTATATTTCTGTATATATACTCTATAGACTATATTCTGGTCCAGGGCTGAATCCCAAATAATCATGGCTTGTAATTTGAGTGTGACAAAGTCCTTCCGTTCTACTTAAGCAAGTTAAGCAACATTTATTTTGGCTGTGTTTTCTTGATAGCCACTTAGCCCACTTTACTGTGGTTTAACCAAAGTAACTGCACTTTAACCGGATATAACCCCAGTAGTAACAGCATAGGGGTAAAGTGCTCTGTCTGTCTTATTACACAGAGATTGTGAGGCTGCAGTGTAACCAATTGGACCAGTAAGGGTGCGTTTGTACACTCTGTGTTCAATAAAGAGCACATCTGCATGCAGTATCTAATGTATGAAACGCAGAATCGCTTGAACTGTTTCCCATGACTGTGTGTGATCACTGACCAGTGCTGCCATATCTGCAGCACTACAAGCATTCTTGCATGGGCTTGTTTTCCTGTAAAGTCACTTGTAAATATTAGCCGATTTGTAGATGCTGCTTGTCTGGCTGCTTCCAAATGCATGATTAAACCAGTATACTGTAGTTCTCAAATATGTTCAATTGTTTATGTTGACAAAGGAACTCCAAAGTAACACTCCGCGTACTTGTTTGCGCTTGTGGACTCCCATCTGAAAAAGTAGTATAGATCCTCCCTTTATAAAATTATAGCCAATGTGTACACAGTAGGTCTAAAGTCCTCATATTAGCCTAGTACAGTTGTTTTCAACCAGTGATCCGGGGACCACCAGTGGTCCCTGAGATGATTCCAGGTGGTCCGCAGGCTAAATGATGGAAAGTTGGTTAACCAGATTTAACTCTTTGAGAGCGTAAAAATGAAACCAAATGGACCCGCACAGGTGTCATGTTTACACTCTCAAGAGTTAAAATAGTCATCATCTGAATTAGTCCAAGTCTGCACAACTAGAGAATGTAGAAGATTAATGGTCATTTTGATCTGTATGTTTGACTGTTTTGTTTTCTCCGAAATCCAGCCTGGAATTGTGGACAAAAGCAAAATAAATCGTTAGTTTAGGCCGGGTCTGACTGTGGGGCTAAAATGTCATCAAATGGTGCTCCATGGCTCAAATGCTGAAGAAATAGTGGTCCCCTGGTATCAAAAAGGTTGAAAACCCCTGGCTTGTAGGTGTCTAGAAGCTTCTTGTGGTCTTGTTTTCATAGACCCATGGTGGCGGTGCTGTGTTAAGACACTGTGATCGGGGAGGCTGCAGTGGTTGCGGAGCGGAGCGCCGTGCTGGACAGACAGGGACGTATTGTTGTCCCCCTCCTCCCCGCCGTCACAACAATGGGCTCTCTGTCAGCGCAGGGATCATCTGTTGTCTTGGCTAGTTGGCCTGCTAATACGGCTACTTATGCTCTGTGAGTGGCCTGGTGCCAGGTCAGTCCGTAACAAGCAAACATACCAGACAAGCAAGCCAGCAGGTTACTGAGATACGTACGGAGGCATGCAAAAAATGCACACGCACGCACACACACGCATGTAGGCACACACGCACACATGCATACATGCACAGCACACCGTCCTTGTAGGGGAATGCATGCATTACCACAGACGTGCATGTGCAAATTTTGTGATTGATTGATTCATTAATTCATTCATTTCTTAGGGGTACGTGGAGCTTATTAATCTTGTTGTAGCCTGGCCTAACCTCAAATGATTTTGGCCTAGGAAGGGCGGGGTGCCGTTTGTTTTTAGACAGCAGATGAGCTGATCTTGTTTGATTTCACCACCCCTGGCCCTCCACTGCCGTGCTACGTTACATCATATAGAGTGACGCCCACTCGAAAAGTTGACTACCACTTCTAGGCCACTGTGAGTAACAAATTAGTCCAGGCTTTCTCTTTCCGTGCAACGCGGACGGAAATGAAAACCTGGGTGTCGAGGCTAATCTCGTTGAGGAATTTCAGTTTCAGCTTCATCCAGTTGCTGGCTGCTCAGATGGTCATGATGAGCGATCATGTATTACAGTGGGGTGACACTTTAGGGGTATCAGGGCAGAATTAATCTTCCATTCAGATTCCTCTGCATACTGCATGCACATACACACTAACACTTGTGCGCTTGCGTGCACACACACTTGACAAATTGTTATTGGGGGCCGACGGGAAAGATCCTAAAATGGGAGACTCTGAATAACAATAGATTTTGAAGTCCACCGTCTGTTTACTCACTGGTCAGGACTGTTTGATGGCTATATGACAGGAAAAGGTGGCCACACACACACACACATACACACACACACACACACACACACACACACACACACACACACACACACACACACACACACACACACACACAACACACACACACACACAACACACACACACACACACACATTTCGAGGTCAGCTCCATCGCCCTGGGCTCAACTCTCCATTCTGTTACATTTATTTTCTTTTTCTTCTTTTTCTTTTCTTTCCCCCCCTGCTTCCATCTCTAGCCCCAGGGGGGCAAAGTGAAGCTGCAACAGGATTCAGTCGTCGTTCCCACGGAGACCACAGAGAGACGTTGCTGCCATGGCAACCAGGCAGGCATCGCTTCATGCCACGGAGCGAAGAGGCAGCATGGTCCGCCCGCCTCTCTCCTTCTATTTCTCTCTCTCTCTCGTCTCCTTCTCCTTCTTCATCCTCCACTCTGCCTTTCTGTCTCTGTCTGTCCTTCTGTCTGTCTGTCTCTCTGCGCCCCCCCCCCCCCCCCCCCCTCCCTTCCGGGTCTACCTGTCACAATCTTTCCCCTTTTATCTTCTACAGTACAGGATAAGAATAATTTAACTGAGCCCACCACTCAAGCTAGTGTTATTAGAATGCTCAAGAAATAGCCTAGCACAGTGGTTTTCACACCAGGGCCCACTATTTCGTCAGCATTTGAGCCGCAAGGGTCCATTTGGTTTCATTTTTACGCTCTCAAAGAGTTACATTTGGTTAACCACATTTCCATCATTTAGCCTGGCGACCACCTGGAATCCTCTCAGGGACCACAGGTGGTCCCAGGACTACCTGTTTAAAAATCCCTGGCCTAGCATTCTCAAAGAGAGAAAGAGAGAGAGAAAGCCTGTGTGTACTGTATATACTGTTGATCCATTCTGAGGGAATAAAAGTAAAACACAACTTTGACTTAATTCATAAACATAGCAATTGATTGACCCATGGTTTTCTGCCAATTCCATACAGAAAATCCACAATTGAATACTAAGCTACTGTATACTTAGATGGATCTATTGTACCGGAATCAATACTCATCCTCTATTTGGGCTACAACTACTGTTGATCACTTGCTTTTGTCTCCTCCTCCCCAAAATGCAGAATACCTCCCCATGAACACACATTACTGAGTGTTGTCATCACACTGTTGTGTGTCCTATATTGGCTATAAGTTGCTGGCGAGGAGCCCTCACCGGGAAGATGTTAGAGCCTTCGTCCTACAATATACTCCGTATACCAACACACTCCACTCCCACTCCAAATATCCAGCTCCCCTCCCCTAACACGGGACTGTTGTTACACAGGACTTAGCCTCCCTCGACATCCATTTTTGTCCGCATTGCGCGAAAAGGGAAAGCCTGGACTAATTGTTACCCACAGTGGCCTAGAGGGGGGGAGTCAATCTTTCGGGGTGGGTGTGGCTCCAAATGATGTGACGTAGCACAGCAGTGAAGGGGCACGTTGACACGTTGATCAGATCAAATCAGATCAGCTCATCTGCCGTAGAAATCTCACGGCACACACCCCCGCCCTCCCAGGCCAAAATCATTTCAGGTTAGGCCAGGCTACATGGGATTCGACAAAGCCGGATGCAGCACAGTGGAATTGAACCTACAGACTCAGTCACTTTACAGATTAATCAACAACTTAGAAGCACCTTTTGTTATTTTTTATTTTGTGGCAGTCAATCAAAGTGAAAAATAAATAATTCAAATTCACTTTCACCGTTTCTACAGTATGTATTTGATGCATGGTGTTGTTCTTGCTTACTGTAAGACGTTCTGCTAATCTACTAATCTGGGAAGAGTATCTGCCTAATGCCTGAATACCTTGTGAACCTGCGCTTAATTTGCGTATACTGTAAATTTACACACCGGAGCACACTGTATCTGCACACGCACACACACACACACACACACGCACACACACACGCACACACACACACACACACACACACACACGCACTCTCACCGCAAGAACGTCGTCTGCCATCATGATGTATCAATAAAGTCAGACAGTAACACAATGTTCCCGTTTGATGTCGCAATAATGGCTCCATTTACAATGGAAACAAATCCATACAGGCCATTAGTGGCATACACTACAGTATGTACAGTATGTACAGTATATATATACTCTGTAAAGCCATGATGAAGGTCCTATAAAGGCCGTGACATCACAGTGCTCCCACCGTTACGTTACGTCCATATACCTCCTCCTATAGGGGGAACTGAGCGTGCTTCATGGGCACGGCAGACCCCTCGGGGTGACGAATAGGAACTGACAGGGACGGTGTCAACCTTTTCCACAACACCTGTGTGTGCGTGGGCGCATGCGTGTTTGTGTACGTGTGTGTGTGTGGCTCTAGTACTCCTGAACCACTACAGACAGTATTATCTATTATATAGAGCATTGGTTTTCAACCTTTTTCATACCAGGGCCCACTATTCATTCAGAATTTGAGCCACGGACCACCATGTGATGACATTTTAGCCCCACAGACCCAAAACCCAAAGATTTTTTCTTTTTTATCTACAATTCCAGGCTGAATTTCGGAAACATAACAGGCAAAGCTAGATCTCTAGTTGTGTAGATTTGGGCTAATTCAGATGATGAATATTTTAACTCATGAGAGTGTAAAAATGTTTTACATTCTCAAGAGCTACATCTGGTTAACCAACTTAGCTGGGGACCACCTGGAACCCTCTCAAGGACCACTGGTGGTCCCCGGACCACTGGTTGAAAACCACTGATATAGATGTATGGTAGCAGGTATAGCTTCCAAGAGATAAGCTCAAACTTCAGAACCCTATTTCTTTCTGTCAGCTCCATCCCCATCTCTCTTCCTGTCTCTCCATTTCCACACACACACACACACACACACACACACACGCACATGCACGCGCACACACACACACGCACGCACGCACACACACACACACACACACACACAAACACACGCACAGACAATCTCTCCCCGTCTCTCTATCCCACGCGCACACACATGCGTCCGCACTTACCCCAAGCCTCCTTCACATGTAATACACTTTGATCGCGTGTCAAAGTCTGATGTCACACCTCAACAACACCACCCATCCACACACGCAGCTCACACCCATTCCGCCCCTTCTCTTCCTGCATCACTCCCTCCATCCTCATGCTCTATCTATCCCCATCCCTCCATCCATCCATCCGTCAAGTATATTAGTATTGTTGTGCTCGAGTAACATATTGTGGTATCCTTTTTCTCTGCTATACACTTGATGCTTGTATGCTCTGCAATACATTTTGGAGTTAAATGCTGTGCTTTTGAGTTCACACTACGCAGGGGTTGACACTAACACTTGCCCGCTTGCCCGGGGCAAGTGAAGACTGCTACCTGGTTGCCCGATCGGGCAAGTGTGTGACTTAGTGCGCAATAACACAACACAAGATAAATTTGTCTTGAAGGTGGTCATTGCGACCTGGGCTGATTAGGATGATGAATTTTAACTCTTGAGAGTGTAAAAATGAAACCAAATGGACCCGCAAGGGTCCATTTGCTTTCATTTTTATGTTCTCAAGAGTTACATCTGGTTAATCAACTTAACTGGGGACCACCTGGAACCCTCTCAGGGACCACGTGTTGAAAACTTAAATGCAAAATTTACAATATATTTTTGGGGGGCAAGTGACCATGACCTGAGGGCAAGTAGAACCTGACTTGCACTTGCCCGATGGGCAAGGGCCTCGGAGACCTTATTGTCAACTCCTGCCTACAATTATTGCACTACAATGATTTAGAAGATACATTGTAAAAACTGAAGTTACATGTGGGTTTGCTAACATTTTAAAGGAACTACATTAATCAACCACAGTGGAACTACTCGTCACTGAAATCTAATCTAATCATGAGATTGATTTCACTTTCTTCACTGACTTATATTGACACTGACAGGTGGAAGCGTGTGATTCCACAACAGGTTGTTTTTGTCTCTTTGTTAAAATACATACTGTACTAATAAATAAAATATTAAAAAAATTACCCTCAAAGCTTACAATATGTCGCCTGGCAACCCGTTGTGAACTTGTATTGCTGTGACTTTAGCTTAACATTATTGCATTCTCTCTCTCTCTCTCTCCCTCCCTCCCTCTCTCTCTCTTTCTCTCTCCCTCTCTCTCTCTCTTCAAACCAAAAGGTCAAGGCTGTCGGCCGCCCACCTTAGAGCCAGATTCAGTTTGAGGGTTATTGTTGTTGAGGGGACTTTTCCCCATAGCCGCCATCTCCAAGTGCTTGCAAATGAAGGGATTATTACAAATCAGTGGTTCTCAAAGTGGGGTTCTGGAGATCCAACCAACTTGGGTCACTGGGTGCCATAAATTGCTGATATTCATAGGAACCCTTGGCAGGTCCATTTGGTTCCATTGCTACAAGTGTTTTTCTAGTAATAGTTCCTGAGGGGGATCCAACTTATGGAATATGGATGGATACAAATGTAACCAAATGGACCAGGGTTTAGGGGGGAGACTTCAGTGGCCCAGGAAATCAAACCGTTTGTGGGAGCATATATTCTCGTTTTCTCTGCACATGAAATGGCACGTGGTGACTTTTGTTGTGGCTTGGCACTCTATTAATAAACCTTGTGTCGATGTGATGTGTGATATGCATCTGCCCCCAGCCGTCTAAATATGAATGTGCCCGTCCATAGCCAACGTGCATCAGCAGTTGTCATGGCCACTGTGGCAATATTCCTCTCCAGCGTTGCCCGGGCAACAGCTTGGGGGGAACTCTTATAGGATCGTCATTCGCCGGGGCGATGGTGGGCTGTGGTGGTGTGGAGGGGGTGGGTGGGGGGTACATGCAACACTATATGGAACATATACTGTGGTGTTGAGCGCCATGGTTCTCATAGTGGTGGTCCAGGGACACCCAGTGGTCTTTGAGATGGCTCCAGAGATGTTCCACAGAACCACACACATGAGGAACAGTTGAAAGATGAAAGTTCTATATTATACTCTTTTTTTTCATCCCCTAACTATATTTTAAAATATCAAGTTCAGAAACCTAGAGATGATATTTTAGAACAGTACGTCATTCAAAGACCTTTTTATTGACTAAATGACTGAATACTTACTGAAGATAGTACAGATACCCAACATTGGTATCTGTTTATCTTCAAAGCAATCGATGGGACTTTACTGTTTTATATTAAGGGTCTGCTGAATTGGAACCCTGTAACATATAGGACACGTACCCCACTGAGCACAACACGGTTAAAACACGTATGGTCTAAGTGTAACACGTGATTTACACCGGCTAGATGGGGTGTTTTTTTTAGACCAGTTTATTTAATCCGGTTTTGCAGACATATTGATAAAATATAACAACCGTACGTTGCATACCTGATCTCTGCATGCAGCCTAAACACATTTAAGGGTTGTTAGTGGGTAAATAAGCTTGGTGTTTATCACGTGTGTTGGGCTAGACGTGTTTTAAACTTTCACTTTTACACCATTTTTACCGATTTTTTAGACGTGTTGTATAGCCACAAAAACACGTGTTATCAACGTGTTTTAGACCAAAAAATGCCCAGAGGGACCAGTCAGTGGCTTTCATTAAAGTTAAATATAAATACAGAATTGGGGAAAACTGCTTTTTGTTTTAGTGCCCCGACCACGTGGAATAACCTTCAACTCAAACTAAAGATCTGCTCTCCCATCACATATGGTCACTTCAAATCTCTAATTGCAGACCTACCACCAAGTGTTTGAAACTGTTTATGAAAATGTGAAAGCAGAGGCATGTACAGTATATGAGGTATACAGTGCTTCAAGCACCTGTCCTTCTGCTCTCCGTGCCTCAATGTGCACTTTTGAAAGTTTGTTTTTTTGTAGAGTTTGTTCATTTTATTCTTGTTCTGTACAGTGTGCAGTACTCTAATTGGCACATGCTGACATATACCGATTCTAAAAAAGCCACTGATATATTATTTAAGCCCCAAAATCTCTAAATCTCACACACTATCAAGGCACAAGCAAAGGTGCCCTTTTTTTCTCTTGAGCACGCAACAGCAAAATGTCTTTGAATGCCCATGAGTGAAAGGTTCTGCTCTTTGGATCATCTTGTCTAAAAAAAAAAGGCACCACCTATACCCCTTTTTGTTGGCAAATGGTGCATTTTTATAGCGCCTTTATCCAAGGCACTTTACATAGATTCTATATCCCATTTACCCATTCCCACACCAATAGCAGAAGAAACCATGCAAGGTACTGAGTGACCAGCTATGATTTATCATTATACAGGCACAAATGGACAGACGTGTGAATGTAGTCTGTATGTACTGTCTGTGTACTGTATGTTATGTGAATGTGAATGCATAGAGGCATGGATGAATGTGAATGTGCCTATTTTGTTTGTGCATGATGGGAATTCATGTTTTCCTGGAAACAGTTCAGTGAACACATGGTGTGTGTGTGTGTGTGGGGGGGGGGGGGGGGGGGGGGGGGGGGGTATGTGGGTGTGTGTGCGTGTGCGTGCGTGCGTGTGTGTGCGTGCGCGTGTGTGTGCACGTGTGCGTGCGTGTGTGTGCGCGCGCATACGTGCGCGAATGTTTTTGCTGATGTGTGTTTGTGCAGGGAGATTGTACAGTAGGTCTACTCTATATGCATTGATGCCAATTATTTGTTCCTTTACTAAACAAAATGTATAGTGCCAGACTTTTACTTGTGACTGTGAATTTGTACACAATATGATATTTTTACTTTAGTACTAGAAAATATGAGTAGTCCTTTCACCAGTTCTGGTGTTGTGTGTCGAGGAAGCAATTTGAACAGCAGTATGAAACACATGTTGAGGATGATGGAGGAATTGATAGAATAGATTGATAAATGCATGCATGAATGGACAGAGAGACGTACTCTATGCATGCATCTATGGACGCGCTGTACTGTACAGATTGTATGTGTACTGTATATGCAATTATGTATTTTTTTGTACATGTGTTTTTTGTTGAATTTGTACATGTGAATGCATGCTTGTGTAGGGTGCATGTGCAGGAATGTGGGAACGATGCAGTGTGTGTGTGTGTGTGTCTGTCTGTCTGTGTGCGCGTGTGTCTGTGTGTGTGTGTGTGTGTGTGTGTGTGTGTGTGTGTGTGTGTGTGTGTGTGTGTGTGTGTGTGTATGCACACACACTCACGCAAGGTGAAAAGAAAGACAGGAACAAACTGCCATCAAACAAACTGCCACTCAACGCCGGCGCGAGCGAGCGTAAGAGAGAGAGAGAGAGAGAAAGAGAGAGAGAGAGCGGAGGAAGAGAGAAAGTAGGACCCAGTTGCCATGGCGATGCAATCGACTTTCATTCGACGCTTTCATCTCTGGAGGGCTGTCAATGTTCAATACTACCTGCACAAACACACACACGCACGTACACTACACACACGTACACATACCCCCCCCCACACACACACTCACACACGCACATGCACATTAAGCACAAGCACAAGCACAAGCACATGCACATGCCGTCCTATAAAAGAATGACAATTGCATCAACCTATAGCTGATATAAATAGGACAACGCTGGGTTGCTTTTGTTGAAGAAAATATGAAAATAAATAACACATCACAGCAACATCTGTCACAGTCCAGCCCAGCCTGAAACACACACACACACACACACACACACACACACACACACACACACACACACACACACACACACACACACACACACACACACACACACACAATCGTGCATGACCTCAGATTCAACATCATGATGTTTCGTCAGTTTCTATCGGTCTCATTTGTTTCTCTTCCTTCTTTCTGTCCTTTTTCAGCCCCCATTCTCTCTCTCTCTCTCTCTCTCTCTCTCTCTCTCTCTCTCTCTCTCTCTCTCTCTCTCTCTCTCTCTCTCTCTTGTCCTATATTCATGGTCTAATCTGGTCTAGACATGACTTCTGTTCTGACTTTTGTAATCTTAACAGGACAGATGGCACATGCACACACGCGCGTGTGCGTGTGTACACACTGACACACATTGCATATGATATCAGTGTGTGATGTGATATCTGTCGCTCAGAATGACTACATGAAACATAACCTGGCATGAGCCACTGCACATCTCCTCCACACCTCCAACCGTTATGAATGCATTTATTTAGCAGTCGATCTGACTGCAACCCAGAGCCACACACAGCAATACATACAGGCCTTTAGAATAAACCTATGATCAGTCTATGAAACAGTATAATATGGTGGTCATTTTGGGGCTTCTTACTGTAAGCTCCACACCCCTTTCCTTAGTGTCCAACCATGGGTTGGGTCACATAATAAAAGGTTAGCAGGCCGCATATTCGTGGCCAATGCTCCTCATTGATTTAAGCAGAAACCAACCTTTCGACCTGTGATGTCTTTTTCAAGGAATGAAGCCAGGCCATTCATTCCAATGTAAATATAATCGACGTTTGTTTTTTGGCCAGACCTCCTACAATGTTTTATCATATAGGAAAACTATTGGCGGAGAGGTTTGTCTATCACAGGTTATGCTTAGCTGTGATTGGACCATAGTAGTTTTGGGAGGAGCTTACTGAACGACAAAAAAAGGTCTTAGAAGAACTACAGGGGAGCCCAACCAGTAGATCGGGATCTACCGGTAGATCTCGGCCTGATCACGAGTAGATCTCGGGGGATGTGGGGGGAAAGAAAAAAAATGGGGTGGAAAAGAAAAAAAGAGCGATTTTCGTGTGCGTGTGTGTGTGTCTGTCTGTCTGTCTGTCTGTCTACGAAGCGGCTCATTTGGAGGATTGTTGTCTGTGAATTATGCCAACAGTATTGTTCTGCAACGTGTAATGGACTGTTCTGCAACTTATAATGGACTATTCTGGACTGTTCTTATTATGATTGCATTTGCAATGGCAGTGTTTGTTCATGTCTGTTGTACTTATGTTGTACTGTTGTACTGCACTTGTTGTACTGTAAAGTAAAGTGGTAAAACAAAGAATTGGTGAAACAAAGTAGTGTTGTGTTGTTGTGAAGTTACTGTAGGCTGGCAACGATGCGTGTGGTTTGAAATGTTGATATTGGACTGGTAGATCCCGAGGGGTCGGCTGCTGAAAAGTAGATCTTGGGTCAAAAAAGGTTGGGGCACCCCGGTCTTAGAAGAACTACTGGGCATTTGTTTGGAACAGGCCTCGCGGGTCTGGATGGGTTATAAGAAAAGGAGATAAATGCTGGTTTAGAGAGTACGGGGCGGGCGGAGAAACACACCACACTAATGGATGACAAGCTAACCAAGACCCACGCAGCTAGACAGAACTAATCGATCTCCCAATCAGTCGTGCATCCTCCGGGGGCCTTGATACGCATTCCTAACAAGCTAATCCATTTCACTGAGCTCCACTTTCCCCGTCGTGCTGTCGCTGGGCGTAAATCTTCAAATACGAGTGTGCCATTTATATGTATTATATATTGATGAGCCTTTTTTTATACGTAAAGGCCTGATTTATTTATTAACTCCACAGCAGTGCTTATCATCATGCACATGATTTATACGTCTGTTTGTCTGTGTGCACGTGAATTTGCGTCCGTGTCACGAGCTGTATAGCCTAAGCCTGAGCATGTGTGAGTAAAGAAAGGCGTGGTTTGGTTAGCAGATTCTCTGTAGATTTAGAAAGTTGCGTTGGAGCACTCTCCCACTCTCACATAATCTGTGATGTTATCCTTTGACTCGGGGGCGGTACTAGGCATGGGCATGGGGGGCAATGCCCCCCTAAATGCCAGTCTGCCGCCACTAAACATGAAGGCATGCAAAACAACCCAAGATATTTTAAATTGTGCTTATATTGCTTATATTTAGAATGATCTGAAACACTACTGCTGCTACTAACTAACTATGTGTCACCACTAAACAAACAGCATTTCATCATTGACAACAGAAAACTCTCTATGAGTCAGACCTTTAGCTTTATGCATGCTGCGTGTCTGTTGCAACTTCAACAACAACTGATGTTATTATTGATGCTTTACTTGACTAATAAAAGTCCTGTAACCAAAAATGGTATGGGTGCCCCCATGCCATTTTCTCCCCCCCCCCCCCCCAATTTGGAAATGTTACATCCGCCCCTGCTTTGCTTGGCTGTTTTTGCTGTTGTTGAGTCAGACTCCATCAAGCAGTCATATCTACAGTATGTGTAGCAGGTCCTGACGTGTGTTCCGGGTTAGTAATTTTAGGATTGTAAAACCTAACTGAGCAGACCAGACCAGACCAGGGCCATATGGGTTGTCACATGTTGGTACAGAAACAAGCGCAACGCATTTACTTTTGCACACTGAGCTACACAACCCCACTTGGGGACCCCATGCACGGAGCAGCCCACCTCACTTCACACGGGTGTGATTTTTTTTTTTGTTTCTGTTTGGATGTCTGATCCCAATATGTTATGGAAAATTCCCGTTGTGATTGGCCAACTCAGTGTTCAATTGTGTTCAACTTATGTACGAAAATATATAAATCTTGTATATAGTTTTGTTTTATGCAAGAAACAGGCTAGGATGGATTAAAAAAGTCCCAATCCTGGTCCTGTATCAGCCATGTCCCCCCAAATGGACGCTTAGGCCTGAAGTCCACACAGCCAATGCAACGCTGACACAGTAAAATACTGTTATTTTAACACTGACATTTCAAACCAAATGCCCCCTATCCATGTGTTTCTAAATGGTGGACTATGTTGCTCTTTGTGTGGGATGCAAAGCAGGGGAATAAACATAGTCAAATGTCCTGCATCCAAGTCTGCATTCAAATGCACCAAAGTAAACATGTAAAAAAAAAAATGTCTGCTGCCTGCAAAATCCCATCTGTTCACTTCACGGCCAAGCGAGAGCACAAGTGAAAACATTGACCTTCATACTGTCGTCTTATGGCATTCCACTGACCCTTTATAGGTCAATGTTTACACCCTTTGAACGCTCCAGATTTTTTTCTCAGTCTCTTTTTTTCCCTCCTTTTTTGCTGTGTATAGATCAGTGGTTTTCAACCAGTGGTCCGGGGACCACCAGTGGTCCTTGACAGAGTTCTAGGTGGTCCCCAGCTAAATAATGGAAAGTTGGTTAACCAAGTGTAACTCTGTGGGACCAAAGGGACCCACAGTTACACAGAGTTACTTGAAAGTGTTACTTGAGAGGGTAAACATGAAACCAAATGGACCCTGAAACCAAATGGACCCTTGCAGGTCCATTTGGTTTCATGTTTACACTCTCAAGAGTTAATATTGATCATGTAAATTAGGCCAAGTCTACTCAACTAGAGAAGGTAGAAGATTAATGATCATTTTGATCTGTATGTTTGACTGTTTTGTTTCCCAAATCCAGCCTGGTATTGTGGACAAAAGCAAAATAAATCTTTAGTCTGTGGGGCTAAAAGGTCCGTGGCACAAATTCTGAATCAACAGTGGGCCCTGCATGTGTATCAAAAAGGTTGACAACCCCTGCCTGGTATAGATGTTTAGTCAGCCCACATCAATGGGATGCACTCAGAAGGAAAGGTAAAAGCTGCAAAGGGGAAGGCGTACGCCGCCTGCCGCCCGCCAAATGTGCGACTCTGAACTGCAACAGGCCTGTGGTGGACGGAAAACTCAGCGTGTTTGTTCTGGGCAGCAGAGGAGAGAGAGAGAAAGGACTTGAGAAGAAGCCAAGTGTTGTTATTACTGTACTTATAGTCGTACTGCATGCTCTGGTGTCATGATGTGGTGAAATGTATAAGCCTTGTTGTGAGAAGAAGGAGGTGGAAGAGAGGAGCAAAGAATTACTGGCTGGCCGACATGGAGAGGAGAGGAGAGGAGAGGAGGCGAGAGGAGAGGAGAGGAGAGGAGAGGAGAGGAGAGGAGAGGAGAGGAGAGGAGAGGAGAGGAGAGGAGAGGAGACATGGGGAGAGGAGAGGAGAGGAGACATGGGGAGAGGAGAGGAGAAGAGAGGGGAGGAATGGAGACATGGGGAGAGGAGAGGAGGGAGAGGAATGGAGACATGGGGAGAGGAGGCGAGATGAGGGGAGAGGAGAGGAGACATGGGGAGAGGAGAGGAGAGGAGAGGAGAGGAGAGGAGAGGAGAGGAGAGGAGGGGAGAGGAGAGGAGGGGAGAGGAGAGGAGGGGAGAGGAGGGGAGAGGAGGGGAGAGGAGGCATGAGGAGAGGAGAGGAGAGTAGATTGTGTACAGATAGATAGAGGCTGGATGTGTGAGGTTTGGGCGATTCACATCACGTTCATTTAGACTGTGTCACCAACCCATCCCCCATCAAAACCCTCTAATTCACACACACACACACACACACACACACACACACACACACACACACACACACACACACACACACACACACACACACACACACACACACACACACACACACGGCCCTCGCTCTGCTGTATTGCAAATGGGGGAAAGGTGTGGACTCTCTTTTTTTTTTGGGGGGGGGGGGGTGTCTGCGGGAGGTGTGTGTGCGGGGGGGGGGGGGGGGCAAAATTGAGAGATATGTCAAGGAAGTGAGTTGATGGAAAATGGATGATGGGGCGGAGGGAGGAGGGCTAATGCTGGAATGGGAGCGAGAAGATGGAGAATCAGAGAGATGGGTGGGGGAGAGAGAGGAGGAGGAGGTGGAGGTGGAGGGAGGGGTTCATATTGGGGAGGGGGTTGGGTGGGCGACTGGCAGAGAGAGAGAGAATAGGCTATGTGATGGTTGTTTCCATGGATACCGTCTCTATCTGTCTCCCACACACACGTAGAGACATGAGATGCCGCGCTAACGTGTTTACATGCGTGTGCTTGGGCGTGTGTGTGTGTTTGTGTTTCTGTTTGTGCGTGTGCATCTGAAAGCATTTTCTTTTATATGGAAGAATATAGAACCTTTATATCAGTCTATGGTACTGTACAATACAATATGAACATACTGCTATATCCTATACAATACATCATACATGGAACATAGTACCCTACAGTACATCATATGGTGTGTGTGTGTGTGTGTGTGTGTGTGTGTGTGTGTGTGTGTGTGTGTGTGTGTGTTGTGTGTGTGTGTGTGTGTGTGTGTGTGTGTGTGTGTGTGTGTGTGTGTGTGTGTGTGTGTGTGTGTGTGTGCGCGCATGTGTGTGTGTCTTTCTTTCTGTTTGGGCATTGTGAATGCATTTTATTTTATATGGATAATACAATGGAATATAGAAGCTTTATGGTAGCATACAACATATTATGGATGGATGTTATGGTATTAAAACATAGACATATCCTTTTGTCACTGTACAATATATAACATTTAGTGGTAGCCTATCCAGGGTCCCCATAGCCAAACTGTAAACTCATGGGTGTATATGTCTGTGCATCTCACTCCATATTATGCCTAACATAATATCCCATCCACTGGAAACAACTGTTTGTGATTTTAATCAAGTATCCTGCAGGACACTTTCAAATTGTAGTAGCCTGGTATTGTTTTCCTTTATTGGGGCCATATGTCACTCAAGCCATTTGAGTATAGTGGTGAGGCATATGGTTATATTGACTGGCTGCTATAAGGACGCATGAATAATCAATGGTGTGTGTGTGTGTGTGTGTGTGTGTGTGTGTGTGTGTGTGTGTGTGCGTGCGTGTGCGTGCGCGTGCGTGTGCGTGTGCGTGCGTGCGTGCGTGCGTGTGTGTGTGTGCGCGCGCGCGCCTACATGCGTGCGTGCGTGTCTTGGATTGGCAGAGATGGAAGAATGTGGCACCGGGCTTCGTGGTCAGGAATCTTGTAAACAACACTGCCACCTGGCGGCCGAAAATCCGCTCAAACTACCACGGCGTTTCATTCCACCCATTGATTAATTGAGTGTGGAGAATTGCCGTCCATTTCAGCACGACTCAATACAAAGACTGTTAACTGTGAGTGGGACGACACCATGAAACATTTCTACTTCTTAAAGGGGAACTCCACCCATTTTCAACATTTTATTAATATACCTTAGAGATGTTGTGTGGACATGATAAAAAAAAAAAAGTTCCCCCATTTCTGTTTTCTAGAAATGGAGGTCTGAAAGAAATCACTAACATGGTGAAATACATCTGATGACATCATCAAGATGTATTTCACCATGTTAATGATTTCTTTCAGACCCCTTTTTCCTGAGAGGGTACAAATGGAACCAAATGGTTCACATTTGTATAGGATTTTTTTTTTAAATGGGTGGAATTCCCCTTTAACTGTGAGTGGGACGACACCGTGGACCATTACCTGTTAAGGTCCACCATTTATCAACATATTTAGATAGCCTGCATAGCATACAGTATATAGCCTATATATTGTATTGGGCCATTATTATATTATTTATATTGACCTGTTGAATTTGAATGATTCGAGCAGACTATTTTATTGACTGACTGACTCACTGCTGATTGATTGATTGATTGATTGATTGATTGATTGATTGATTGATTGATTGATTGATTGATTGATTGATTGATTGATGATTGATTGTGTGGTTCACTCCATGTATGACGTCTGACGTGTAAGTATTTATTAACAGGCTGCGTGTATTTCAATCATAACTCGGTACAGATAACTGTTAAGGACCCCAGCTAAAGCCATAGTCTTGTTTACAATAGGGTTCAGTCCACCATTTTCAATTCATTAGAGTATGCTATATTTCAAACAAAAGCACAATTACACAAAGTCAATAGACTACATGTCATAAACAGTCATAAACAGTTACAGTTACTGACACTGCGATAAAAGATTACACTTGTTTACAACAGGGTCCAGCATCAGAACATCAGGCTACCTGCATTTAATGTTGCGCTGGTCATTTTTACTATACTGATATTATGACTGAAGCCATATGTCTTCTCTTCTCTGTAGCCTAAGTCTTTTCTACGCCTTCTCTCTTGGCAATACATAGTTTTTTTGTTTTTGTTGTTTTTTTGTTTTTACTTATTTGCACAATAAAAACAGTACAAACATGAAACAACAATGAAAAAATAGGCTATGCGCAGGTGAGAATGAATGAATGAATTAATTTTTTATTAACAGAGATGAGTTACAGTACAAGTCAAGTACACACTGCTACAAAACTGATAACAGCTTGGAGAATTACAGTACAATTCAAGTACAACTGCATCAAATCTGAAAAAGATGATTGGACACACTAGTTAAGTAGTTGGCCAACTTGTTAATTTCATTAAGGCATTCAAATACCGTACAAAACAATTACTTCAGTAAAATCAGAAGCAGCAAATCATGGAGGTAAAATCATAGTGGAGGTAAAAAGGGAAAAGAGAAATGTACAAAGAGGAGAGGCGGGGTGGGTGGGGGGAATTTATATACATTTTTGTTTTACAGAGGCCAGTTTCGAATTGCAGCCATCTGTAGGTGCCCTTTGAGGGGGGTTTTGAAGGAGTCAAAGGATTCACATGCCTTTATGACTGTTGGTAGGGCATTCCACATTTTGGTAACATATGAGCAGAAGGAATTAAGACCATTGTTTGTGCCAAATCTGGGTTGGACATGGTTAGTAGCACTCCCTCTGCTGTTGTGGGAGTGGGCATCATTGACATTAAGGAAGTATTTGGACAGGTACAAGGGTATTTTAGTAGAGTATCGTATCTTGTGGACCAGACCCATTGCGAGATGTTGTACTCTGCCCACTTCTACTCTGTCGAAGTGGGCAGGGGTGAGGTGAACAAGTTGGCCACTATTGTAAACAAATGTATGTTTAACTAGTGTATCCAATCAGCTTTGTCCAAGCTGTTATCAGTTTTGTTGCAGTGTGTACTTGACTTGTACTGCAACTCTCATCTCTGTCAATAAAAAAATCATTCATTCATTCATTCATTCATTCATTCATTCATTCATTCATTCATTCATTCATTCATTCATTCATTCAGTTCGGGGTGTGAGGCCAAGTAACAGAAAATAAACCCACGAAGGGCTTATAAATATGGTTTGCACGAAAGTTAATAAACATTAAACAATAATAATAAGTAACCAGATTTATATTCTACATATATTTGAATAAAATATACAATTTTGTTGCTGTTCATGGATAGCTTAAAGTTATGTTTTCCCTTTGATCATTTTTTAAACAAAAGTCAAGAAGCTACACATTATGGGACAGTGTAGTGACACCTGGTGACCACTAGAGGGGTCTCTAGGCCCAATTAGCAGTCTATCATTAAAGTAAAACTATCAAAAACAGGCCCTTACCATCAAAAGATGGCCTCAACATTCATTGTGGTTAATGCACACTGGCAAGCACAACACCATCTATCTATAGCCTTTTACTTTTGTTAATGTATTGCACTGAGCCATTAGTTCAAGCTGTCACCTTGGACTAATGGCTCGGATGACCCAGAATGAAAAGCTCCTACGCTCAATTTCACCTCCTAATTGTATATGTAAATTCCCATCCTGTTTGGCATCTTGCAGTTCCTGTGTGTCGAATACAGTGGCTTTGCATAGCCTAATCGATTATTTGATTTAGCAGTATGTTGGCAGAAGGGAAACCAGAAGTAACCTGACTCCACCTGCTAGACCAGTGGTGGGCAATTATTTTTCCCAAGGGGCCAAATGAGATACAGAAAACATTGTGGAGGGCCGAGCCAAAAGGCTGAACTAAGATTTTCTTTTGATTTTGCCCACAACTCCAGGCTGGATTTGGGAAATAAAACAGACAAACAGATCAAACATGACAATTCTTCTGCATTCTCTAGTTGTGTAGACTTTAATTCAGATGATGAATATTTTAACTCTTGACAGTGTTAAATGCGGTTCCATTTGCTTTCATTTTCACGCTCTCAAAGAGTTACATCTGGTTAACCAACTTTCCATCATTTAGTCTGGGGACCACTTGGAACCCTCTCAATGAGAACTGGTGGTCCCCAGACCACAAGTTGAAAACCACTGTATTATAGCAATGAAAAGGTGTGGTTGTTTATCTTACAAAACAATGACAAAGCGGTTCAAGGTACCTTTTCATGGGCCAGTCAGAGTCAGCCAAAGGGCTGCATCTGGCCCCTGGGCCGCATAATGACCAGGTGTGTGCTAGAACATGCAGAAGCAAACTATACAGAATCAATTGGCTAAATATTTTATGTACAGGTATACCTGTAACAAAAGTGTAGTTACTTGTAATATTGGAGCAAATTCTATTGTCAGCTCACAGTGTGAAAATATGAGCACATACAATATTTATATGAGTACATACAATATTTTGAACAATTTTGTATGTTTACATACAACATCTTTTCTGGGGGCTGCATGTCTCCTCAGATGTCTTCTGGCAGCCAAATATAGTTAGATCTGGTCAAATATCACACAAGTACAAATAAAAGTTATTCTCAATCAACTTGAGGTAAGCACTGGGAAGTCATTATGAAACTTAGCCCTTCTACCCAATGTTTGAACCCAATATGCTGCTTTGCTGAAATGTTAAGCGTTGATCTAGTTCTAGTGTCTCAAAACAGATGGTTGACTCAATTCAAGGAAAAAAAAGGGGTCTGTTTTTCCTTTCAATTTTGATGGTGGGTTCTCAGATTTCCATGGAGCGAATTCACGCTCAGGGGATACAGTGAATCTTGACATTAAGGTCAAAATTTGTGTCAGATCTTGTGTCTAGACAGATGATGCTTGACACAATCTAAAAGTTTCAATACAAGAGTATGATAGTATATTAACAACATAATCTACAATAAAGCTTTAGTGAAATTTCAATTCATTCATAAAAAGTGCTGCTTTAAGTATTCAAAAATTCGTTCAGTTGCAATGTCAATGAAACAACATAAGCTGAAATAACATTTTACAATGATAGAATGTCCAAAGATCTAAAACAAGTGCATAATGAGTTATGATCTGTCAGGTGTTGTAAGCTTGGGTTTATTCATAATTTTCCTTTTTCTGTTGATAGGCCTATGTAGTGGACCAGTGAAGTCAGTTGTTGATAGGCCTATGTAGTGGACCAGTGAAGTCAGTTGTTGATAGGCCTATGTAGTGGACCAGTGAAGTCAGTTGTTGATAGGCCTGCAGCAGGGGTGCCCAAAAGGTTGATCGTGTTCTACCTTTTGCGCGAACACAAAGGTTTTGCTTTTGCAGGTAGATGTCAGTTCAAACCCACAATGCAATCATTTATTTTCAAGAGGGTTACTGTGTTACAAAGTTATATAAAATAAAACACCAATTCCATTTTGTCCGCCATCTCCCAAAACATCAGTGTCACTATTCCAGAGTCCATTTGTAGAATATTTTTAGCAATGGAATAATATTTTTTGGGGTATGTAGACCTTGTTCTGATGGTCATTTTGAAAGTAGCTCTCATGTCAAAAAACTGCAGGCAACCCTGGCCTACAGTATGTAGTGTTCCAGTGGAGTCAAAAGTGTAAGTATCCAAAAGTACGAATACCATAGTCAAGTTTTTTTTTTCTTAAGTAGCTTACTCCACTGTCCACTCCATGCACCACTGTTTTTAGTCACATTCTGAAATTTAAACAGGCTAAACATGCTTATGATTGTTAGCTAATTTGACACATGCTGCCTTTAGTTGACTTTAGCTTTAGTAATAGTAAAAAGCATATACAAATCAGGAGTAAAAAGCTTACACAAATCAGGAGAGGAAGCTTCACACTCGATTAAACCTTCCATTCCCTGTGTATGGAAATGAAGAGGCCAGACTTATCCTGTTTTCATGCTATTGAATAGTTACACTGGCTTTAAGTCACCTTAGAATTCAGGCCCAGCTCCAAGGGGGTGTCAGAGGGGGGGCTGATATCCTCAGTTGAAGTTATGGACAAATTGTTGCCGGAACATGTCAGTCCATTCAAACTCTATAGGCCCAGAAAATAGGGTTTGGCCCCATACCTGGCCTCTAACTGGGCTGGCCTGATACCCTGACCTCGACTTACTAACAAGTAACACATGCAAAGCATGTCTTACTTGTGACACCCCAACGCAGCTCATAAATTACAATAACACTATGTATATGAAAATGCCCCCCCCCCCCCCCCTTTCTTATTGAACACACTAGACCAGAGCAGTAGTGTGCAGACTTGCGTGTTGCACACAAGTAGGCCACCAACCACTAGACCTACAACCACTGTGACTCTCCTCTCCGGAGCAATCCTTAGCAGTCTTATTGTCCCGCCACGAATAGAAAGAACTGGTGAGTTATTAACAAAAAAAAAAAAAAAGATTAAAACATAAAAACTTTATTGGCCAGGGTTCTAACTAGGCAATGGCCTACTTGCACACAACGAGCAAGTGTGGACTCTACCGAGTGCTGATCTAATTAGGCTAATATTGTCACTTAACCTCCCTTTAAATACAGGCCAAATTGTTTACTCAAAATTTGCTTATAGAATTGTGGAAATCTATGTGTCACGATGATGGTAGATCATCATCATGACATCTAGATGTTCTACCATCATTTACCAGATGATGGTAAACCACCATCTGGTAGACCTGCTATTTCCAAAATGAATTGATTATGGAAAAAATGCAAAAAATAATTAGCCCTTTGCTAAGTCCCTCCCCAAATCACAATTGTCCAATACACATTGGCAATGGCCTTCTCACCCATTGACGTGCATTTAAATGACAGGATTGTGTGAAAATAATCAATAGTTTCAGTAGGACTGTAGTAGGCTATTGGATGAATGTGCATGACATTTCAATAAATTCTAAATGTTAGAGGGTGAAACAGCATGCAACTCTATCAACCTAAGACACTGACTGGCCGACGGGAGTTTTCAAAGATGGACCGGCGAAGACTGATTTGTATAGAGTGATTTGTAGGTGTGCAAACTTGCGCTAGGCACACAAACAGGCCATGGCCTACTTGTGTGTGAGCGGAGCGAGCTAATACTCATGACATCAGCTATAAAGGTCTTTTACTTAACATAATCACCGTCATGGTCTCAATTAGGTGCCACCAGGACACTCAAACCACTCTAAAGGAAACCCTTACCCTAAACTTAACCACCAAAGTGAATTACTAATGCTATCTCTAACCCCTAAGCCTAAACATAAGTACAAGCACGGAGCAGTTCATGTTCGCCAACCGTTTGCATGTTTGGGCTAATGGGTTCCTAACCGAACGCAACCAGAAGCTATAGGTTGCAGCCTGGTCACGACTAGTAAAGCAGTTTGTCCCAACCTGGTCCCTAACCAAACGGGACCAGAGGCTATTAGTAGCCGGGTCTTCAGACCCTGCTGGTTATACACAGTTATCAATCCTGGAGAAACTATATTCTCAGACTCATTTGGTCTGAGGCTGGCCTTGGTACACAGAACGGAAGGACAAGCATTGAGTAAATCAGGGGGGAGACTGTTTACCTGAATGTGAGCTGCATTTCTGGTATTACCTTGGAATGTAGACCACATGCAGGTAAACAGTGAAGGCTAATTTATCAGATTATTAAATGTACAGTATATTGGATATAGGCCACGTCATGTGCCATGCCGAAACACAACGCAACCATTCACAAACCTGCATCATGATATGCAATATGTGGTGAAGAGATTTTCATTTTGAAGTTATGGACAAATTGTTGCCGGAACATGTCAGCCCATTCAAACTCTAGATAGGCCAAGTTAATAGCACAGCCGGTGAAAGAGTAGAGTCCTCAACAGGCCCAGAAAATAGGGTTTGGCCCCATACCTGGCCTCTAACTGGGCTGGCCTGATACCCTGACCTCGACCTCATGCAAAGCATGTCTTACTTGTGACACCCCAACGCAGCTCATAAATTACAATAACACTATGTATACGAAAATGCCCCCCCCCCCTTTCTTATTGAACACACTAGACCAGAGCAGTAGAGTGCAGACTTGCGTGTTGCACACAAGTAGAAAAAGCAAGCAAAAAAAAAAGATTCAAACATAAAAACTTTATTGGCCAGGGTTCTAACTAGGCAATGGCCTATTACCTTGGAATGTAGACCATGCAGGTAAACAGTGAAGACTAATTTATCGGATTATTAAGCCAAAGAGTATGCATGTGATTTTGGGGGTCCTTGACATGAAACATTGGGGACAACTGACATAGTAGCCTAAGCTCTAAGACTTTAGACTAGAATCAGCTCTCAGGTCAAAATGTTAATTGTATTTGAATTCATTCTATGTGTATGCACATACAGTATCATGCATGATACTGAGACACAGGCCGCTTCTCTAAACAATTAGCCTACAGGTCATTACCAGGTACAGAGCCTGGGAGGAGGAATTCAAATGAAACTGGAGAACATGATATTGAAAGCAGGGAATTTTTCCCCTCGATAAACGCATTGGAGGAAATCGCTGAAGTCAATTTGCAACTCAAAATCCTTGGATAGTAAAATAAGGTAGGTAAGATGCTCATTTAAAGAGAATAAGAGGACAAACATTTCAACAGAGGTATCAGAGAGAGAGAGAGAGAGAGAGAGAGAGAGAGACAGACAGACAGACAGACAGACAGACAGACAGACAGACAGACAGACAGACAGACAGACAGACAGACAGACAGACAGACAGACAGACAGACAGACAGACAGACGAGGGGAAGGTGGAGGCTGAGAGAACATTTATGTTATGTAGAACAGACTGTCAATTTGTGGGATATTTCCAAAAGGTAGGCCAAATACTTATTTGTTTCATACTGTATATGTTCATGTTCAGGGGCATCATGTGGGGTTCCAAGATTTAACTCATTCAGGGAGTGTGTGTGTGTGTGTGTGTGTGTGTGTGTGTGTGTGTGTGTGTGTGTGTGTGTGTGTGTGTGTGTGTGTGTGTGCGTGTGCGTGTGCGTGCGCGTGTGCATGCACATACAGTTAAATGCCAGTGAATGAACTCTATGTCACTGAAGTTGTGTCTCCTCACAGCCTTGTGGAGTCCGTAGTGACCGGGCCAAGGTAGCAGAGATTAAGCTGGGGCTGGACAGGGGGTGGGGTAATGCAAAGGGCCAAAGTCATACTCTTTGCCATATCCTTTGTGTTTGACAGGATGCAGGGGAAAATATTGGTGTTCCTCACTCTCTCAGGTTAGTGCGTGTGTGTGTGTGTGTGTGTGTGTGTGTGTGTGTGTGTGTGTGTGTGTGTGTGTGTGTGTGTGTGTGTGTGTGTGTGTGTGTGTGTGTGTGTGTGTGTGTGTGTGTGTGTGTGTGTGTGTGTGTGTGTGTGTGTCCCTATACAGTTAAATGCCAGTGAATGAATTCTATGTCACTGAAGTTGTGTCTCCTCACAGCCTTGTGGAGTCTGTCCTCTTGTCAGGAGGTCAGAAAGTTCCACTATGTGACAGAGAAGAAGACCTGGACCGAAGCTCAGAGTTACTGCAGAAACAACTATGATGACCTGGCCAGCCTGCTCAGCATGGAGGACGTTACCAGTCTTCTGAAGAATCGGGAATTACACATAGATAGGCCAAATTCTGGTTATGCGTGGATAGGGCTTTATGATGACAAGGAAAGTTGGACGTGGTCCCTGAAAGGCACAGGCCATCAAAACAATGCACACTATACCAAATGGCAAGACGGCCAGCCTAATACAATAAGAACAACGCCACTGATTTGTACCTTTATGGAACCAGGCAGCTACTGGAGAGATCATCCTGCCTGTTATACCCAAAAATTCCATTCAGTCTGCTACAATGGTGAGCTTTGACAATAATGTCTTCATGTGACAACCACTGGCTCTTAATTACACAGGCCCCATATGCATTATAATGAAAAGCAAAAGTAATGCAACTTTGTAGAATCATAATACTGCAGTATGTCCTGTTTCTACAGCCTTATAAAATTAAAGTTTGACATAATCAATCTCTATATACAGTACAAATAACCATATACGGGTCCTGCACAACAGACAGGACGAATATGAAATCGAGATATGATTTATGAATGCTATATGAATGCACAGATATGTAGTTAGTCAAGTATTGTTTTTTTTTTTTTGTTTTTGTTTTAATTTGTTGATTTGTTTGTTGCACTCTAGGTTCTGATTACTTTGTCCAGACAAATCCACGTACTTGGTTTGAGGCTCAAGAATACTGTAGGCATGAGTACATGGACCTGGCCAGTGTGATGGACGAAACCGAGAATATGAAGATTGCCAAAAAGCTGAAAGAGAATACCTGGATTGGTTTGTACAGAAAGCCCTGGGCGTATTGGTCTGATCAGCAGAGTGTTAACTTCACACTCTGGAAAGAGGGCGAGCCTAATATGTATAATGAAAACTGTGTTTGTATTAACACCAATACAGGGAAATGGTATGATGCTAGGTGTAATATTAAACGCCCCTTTGTCTGCCAAGAAAAGGCCACCACTAAGACCAGGATCAAGGTGAAGATCAGCTCTGGGGCTGATGTGAACGATCCAGAAGTCCAGCGTCAGCTCCTACAGCAGGTACATTAAGGCGCTGAACCGCAACATCTTGGCATTACAGGGAAACTTTGAAGGAGTATGTGTAAAAAAAAACATAACATTTAACAGTTTTCCCTTCCATTGTAGCACTGTTTTGTTCCTGGTTCACTACCCAGTAGTCATAACAATACAATGATGCAAAGTTCAGGAACACATGCATGTGTTAGTGATGTACCTCCAGAGGTTGTTTATTTTTGTCCTCTCTAGATACATACTATGTTGGGGAAACAGGGGATGTCTGATTTCAAGCTACGCTGGACCCAGAGAGACGGGAACATTTTCCACAAGGAGGAGCCAAAAAAGAAGAATTGAGGAGGCCTTCCGGCTCTCTTCAGATATCAGTAGTTTTAGGCCTACTGTATACAGTATACTGTCTTGTTATTAGTACCAACAGCATGATTTACGTGTACCCATCCTGCAGTCCTATTAGCTCTATACTGTATGCTATATTAACTAAATTTTCCTGATACTGCGTTCTTTTGTTTCCTAGAAATCTCATTTGTTTTTGCTTGGCCTTCGTCACACATTTAATGACGCCATTTTATTCATTAAAACCAAAAGACAATATTAAACAAAGTTTAAAAGAAAATGCTTTGAGGCCTCTTCACTTTTCATGACTTTTTCAAATCATTTGCTACTCTTAATTAGTGGGGACTTTCCCAAATTCCCAGTCATTAATTTCACTCACATGAAAAGTCATTAAAAAAACTGACACCATGTATTTTTGATCTATGAGCCAAAACCTCATTGCAAAGAATATACAGTATATGAGTAGGCTATTGCAGTATTTTAAAATGTTTATAATGTGGAATGTTACACAGCTGTGCTACCAATGATTACAGTATGGTTGCATGAATCTAGGTCAAATCAATGAGCAACAGGAGCTTCCAATGCCTATCAGCTCTCGTATTTTAAATATTAAATCCAAAATACATAACTTTGCCTGCTTTCTATGTGTTTATCATATCATACCAAAGTTCAGTTCCTTGCAGTAAATGAGCTTCCACTTTGTGGAACGTGAAAAGCTCAAATGGACATTTCTCTGCAGGACTGTTCTTAAAACTTGTTGATTACATTCTAACAAATTCCCAATATAAATAAATAAATCATAAATTCAACAAAATAAATAAACACATCCCAGAAAATGCTAAATACACCTCTCACAATATACAAAACGAAATTATTGAAACATTGGCCAGAATGGTACTTGATGGAACATAGTGACAAATGCAATGTGGAGAATCTGTCAGTCATGGTTAGATTTGTCTGTAAAGGCATTCCATAGGAACACCTGTTTGATCTGCTTAGTGTGCTGTGCTTAGTGTCAGGAAGTGCATAAAATATAAAACCTATAAGACAAATCAAATAGATCAGAGGAGAAGATAGATATATATCTTAGATAGATCTAGCTATGGATAGATAAATTAGTATCATGATGGTTAGCATTTATTTTCTGTGCATTTAGAGGTTTTGGGTGGATTTGATACCCCCAAATTTGCAGTCCCCTCCCCTGCCAAACCACATGCACCTCCTAGATGTTTTTTTGGTGCATCGAAGCTAAAATAACAACTTGTCTCTCTCTCTCTGTGTCTCTAGTCACTAATATATGAGGTGGTTCTATCACAGCAGTCTCTCTGACCAGCAGGCATGCAGTGCCACCTCCACTAGCAGAGCTATAATGATGTGGACGACCTAGATAAAGGCCACACTCTCAATTTCACTATTGCATCATGTATGACTCTGCGCCCCGTGTCCCAAACACAAAACATGGTCACAGTCTGTGACCATGTTTTGTGTTTGGGACACATCTGTGACTCACAGACCTGAAAATGTATTTTTCCAAATGTTTTTCAAACATACCCCTTAAACTTTATAACAACTTCATCCATTATTTTAAACTGCACCTGCACATACTGTAACTTGTATATTAGGCTGTATATATTTGGAGGTCCTTGACATGAATCAATTTGAGTACCACTTATATAACCTACTCCTTTGGGGTGTTTTATTTTGTCACTGCATATATACTGTATGCAGTGCATATATACTGAACATGCAAGCTCCACATAGAAAGTCCCTATCAAGGAGGAGACATGCCGCCAGCTGTTAGGTGACAGCACTGCACTGTGCCAACCTGCCCTCTCATGCTGTTTTCATACAATTGGATAGTTACACTGGCTCTAAATTACATATGAAGGGCCGGTCTATGTTTCTGATCTGAAGTGAGAATCTCGCATGGCCTGACAAGACAATGTCATTGAAATAATTGCGATTAACAATCTGATTGTGTATTGACATTGAACACTGAAACACTTTGCAAACAAACATTGCACAGGCTAGAGATGGCAAATAACTGAAATGATTGTACACTCAAAATATATTTAAACAATAGTCCCAGAATAGCCTATCTATGTGCACATGGAAACGATTATGACAATTGCAAAAAAAAAAAAAAAAGTGATTATCTTGAAATAATTGCTATTGGGCAATTCTGTAATGATTGTGACAGGCCTAATATTGTGGTGCAGCAGTGTGTGGATTCATTATGATGGTTTAATCAGTTATATATGACTAGAAACTACACACAAACTTTCTGGTCTCTCTGTCCCCAACAACCTTGTTTGTCTATGGAGTTAATTCTATGCAGTATGCCTGCAGGCCCTTTCTTTTTTCTGTCTATTTCTTGTGTGATTTCTGCCTATATTTGCCTATAGTACAGTTGAGATATACAGTAAACAGTGAAAGCGTTAATTATTAGAGCCTACTATGATAACCTAGGCCAACAGACCCTCACTGATTCACACATAGTTATTGTTCCCGGAGAGAATTCAAAATTCTGTCTATGTTTTTTGTTTTTGTTACACAGAAAGAATTGACTGGATAGGTGCTGGATAAATGGAGGATGAGGGGAGGCAGGGAGAGAGAGACAGAAGAGAAGTACACAGAAATGCAAATAGAGGAACACACACACACACACACACACACACACACACACACACACACACACACACACACACACACACACACACACACACACACACACACACACACACACTGTGTGTGTGTGTGTGTGTGTGTGTGTGTGTGTGTGTGTGTGTGTGTGTGTGTGTGTGTGTGAGAGAGAGAGAGAGAGAGAGAGAGAGAGAGAGAGAGAGAGAGAGAGAGCTGCTAGTATTATTCACAATGTGTTTCTCTGCCCTTTCGTTGTTTTGAGAGAGTTTTTTTAGGGTTGTCCATTTTTTTCTTATTTTTCTCTTTCCAAATTTGCGTTGTTGTTAATGTACAGTATTGGATTATGTATTGGATTATGTGCTAGATTCCGGAATTAAACTTGTCTTTCAAATATTTTTGCAGAAAATAGACGCTCCACAATTAAGCTCACACTTCACTGACTCACTATTCGGTCCTGTATGCAGAACACCAAGAAGTTGCACTCAACGTAAAATATATATCGCATGGATGCAACTGGGACGTATCCTCAGTGATGTATCCCAAGGTCATCTGGGTTAAGGGTCTCGCAACATCATACCCCTGCACTCAGGCGACCCAGCTGGGGTTGATCTAGTCCCAATTTACGTCCCAGTAGCTACCCTCGGTCAGTCCACTAGGGATTGACCCAAGGCCAGACAATCCACTGCTCCAGAACTACTCTGCCGGTACTGGGAGAACCAAAATCTGGCACTCGGAAAGACTAGGCTCTGTGGGTTGACTCCTGTCCAGACCCCTCCTGCGTCTCACCAGGTCTGCTCCTGCTCTCACCAGGCACAGGACCTGTTGCACCAGACTCCCAGCACCGGCATTTCATTCAGGAGCAGTGAAATGTAATGGCCCTCCTAACGGTCTCACCAAGGGTTGTTGGGCTTCCTCCTCACGGAGGACACAGTCTGGGGTGCTAACCCATACTGCTCACCCGAGTGCCGTCTACATTCCGGCTGTCACCCGTCTCTCCGGTGGTCACCAGACTATACCCGGTTGTCACATAGTCTATTCCTATGAGTCACTATAAATAGAAACTATAACTTAAAGGATACATCGCATGGATAGGGACGTATCCTCATCCTCAGATGTATCCCAAGGTCATCTGGGTTTCAGGTCTTGCAACATCACACCCCTCACTCAGGCGACCCAGCCAGGGTTGATCAAGTCCCAACTTACGTCCCAGTAGCTACCCTCGATCAGTCCACTAGGGCCCAAGGCCAGACAATCCACTACAGTCTTTAGTTAAACTCAGGTCAACCCACTCAGGGCAGCATAAGAGTACAATATCAGCTGACTCTCAGCACTCACAGTCAAACGCGAAATTACTGTATATTCAATATTATATTCAACATATAACCAATAAGTTATAACACAGAGTCCCTAATACACCTTCACACCAGGGCAGGAATGTGACAATCAAAGTCCAACACTGAGATGAAATATTATATGCACACTGAGTAGAAACTATACATTACCTCTGATGGACTTTCAGATGAAAATGGTCATTTATAAACAGCAACAGAAGCTGTATGAACAAGCAAACATGCTATGTAAGAAATTCGACACATCCTCAATAGCTGTGAAGATATCGCTCTTTATATCCTTCGTGACACCACTGTATTATGTGCATTGGTGCTGCGACAGACAAAGCAGCGTCAGACAAGTGAGGAGTGCACAGAAGCAATAAAGGTCACACTCTCAATATTTAAATTATTATTAATTATTATTTCACTAACCAATCATTTTTGACTATGTAGCCTACACTGTGTCCCGAACACAAAACATGACAGCCATAATATATTAAACTTGCTTGATAACTATGAATATTACTTGAATGTTGGCTAACTTAAAACAAGCTCCCTTTAGTTGGCTTCTCTAATAGCTTACACAAATCAGGAGGGAAAGGTCACCCTCGATTAAACCTTCCTTTCCCTGTGTATGGAAATTAAGAGGCCAGACCTATGCTGTTTTCATGCTAAAGTACTGTATATTGTTTACAGTGGGTTTAAATTACCATTGAAATGCGAGTCTGTATATGTTTCTAATCAGAAGTGAACGTCAGAATCTTTTGCCTGATGAGTAATTTTTATTAACACATAACATTTCTGTTAGCCATTTATGCTTTGCAAACATTGCTCAGAATAGATATGACACGATTTAAGTGATTGTGCACTCAAGTGGCAGGGGCAGTGGCTCAGGGGCAGAGTCACCGCATGATTTCAGATGTTGCATTTGTCAGGTCCAAGTTATTATTATGCAGAACACTGTTGTAATTAAGGTGCATGTTTAAAACACTCACCAACAATAACTACAGTGACAATGCCACTTCAGAAAAGAGATATTTAGGAAGACTGGTCTGAGGGAAGAAATTCAACTGAAACTGGAGATCCAGGTATTCAAAAGAGGGATTATTCCCTCAATCAATGCATTGGAGGAAACCTCTGCAGACAATTGTAACTCCTCCTCCGTCAAGGTAAATAATATATACTGTATATAATAGGGTTGGTGAAACCATTTTAAGGAGGTTTGACAGAGACGAAACCGAGAATATGAAGATTGCCAAAAAGCTGAAAGAGAATACCTGGATTGGTTTGTACAGAAAGCCCTGGGCGTATTGGTCTGATCAGCAGAGTGTTAACTTCACACATTGGAAAGAGGGCGAGCCTAATATGTATAATGAAAACTGTGTTTGTATTGACACCAATACAGGGGAATGGCATAATAATCAATGTAATATTAAACGCCCCTTTGTCTGCCAAGAAAGGGTCACCATTCAGACCAGGATCAAGGTGAAGATCAGCTCTGGGGCTGATGTGAACGATCCAGAAGTCCAGCGTCAGCTCCTACAGCAGGTAGGCTACAGTAAGGTAGTGGACCACAACATCTTGGTATTACAGGGAAACTTTGAAGAGTGTGTGCGAAAGTAACATAACATTTAACAGTTCTCTCTTCCATTGTAGCCCTGTTTTGTGCCTGGTTCAGTGGTCATAACAATACAATGATGCAAGACTGGTCTGAGGGAAGAAATTCAACTGAAACTGGAGATCCAGGTATTCAAAAGAGGGATTATTCCCTCAATCAATGCATTGGAGGAAACCTCTGCAGACAATTGTAACTCCTCCTCCGTCAAGGTAAATAATATATACTGTATATAATAGGGTTGGTGAAACCATTTTAAGGAGGTTTGACAGAGAGATATACTCAGAGATAGCAAACTATATTGTGTACAGTAAAACAAACTGAAGGGAAGAAGTCAATTTGCGATATCATCCATAAAGGTAGGTGAAATAATGTTTATGTTTTATACTGGGTATATGCAGGGACATCAGGGACATTTCTGTAACTATACATTTATTATTTACTGTAAAACTGGACTCACTATTTTGGAGGTGCCAAAATTATTATTATGGGTAACAATAAGGTATAATAATAATAACAACAACAACAATACAAAACCAACAATCAACTCAAATGTATTTGGAAACTTTGGAATTGACATCCAGGGTCGCAGTGACCAGGCCAACAGCCACAGATTAAGAGATTAAGCTGCATGGTAAGAGACGGAATGATGGACACACAGACGGACAGACAGTGTTACAGCAGTGAAAATATATTCTTTGCCTCTGCCTCTTGCCTGGCAAAGACGAAATTTATACATAAATATGTTTTCTGTTTGACAGGATGAAGGGGAAAATACTGCTCTTCCTCTCTCTCACAGGTTAGAGAAGTGTGTGTGTGTGTGTGTGTGTGTGTGTGTGTGTGTGTGTGTGTGTGTGTGTGTGTGTGTGTGTGTGTGTGTGTGTGTGTGCGTGTGCGTGTGCGTGCGTGCGCGTGCGTGCATGCTTGTGTGTGTCCAGGTGTGGGTGTGATTGCAGGTGCAAGAGCATGTATGCAAGCGTGTACCTACATACATGCACAGTTCTATACCAGTGAATGAATTCTGTGTCACTGAAGTTGTGTCTCATCACAGCCTTGTGGAGTCTGTCCTCTTGTCAGGAGGTCAGAAAGTTCCACTATGTGACAGAGAAGAAGAACTGGACCGAAGCTCAGAGTTACTGCAGAAACAACTATGATGACCTGGCCAGCCTGCTCAGCATGGAGGACGTTACCAGTCTTCTGAAGAATCGGGAATTACACATAGATTCTGGTTATGCCTGGATAGGGCTTTATGATGACAAGGAAAGTTGGACGTGGTCCCTGAAAGGCACAGGCCATCAAAACAATGCACACTATACCAAATGGAAAGACGGCGAGCCTAATACAATAAGAACAACGCCACTGATTTGTACCTTAATGGAACCAGGCAGCTACTGGAGAGATCATGCTGGCTGTTATACCAAAAAATTCCATTCAGTCTGCTACAATGGTGAGCTTTGACAATAATGTCTTCATGTGACAACCACTGGCTCTTAATTACACAGGCCCCATATGCATTATAATGAAAAGCAAAAGTAATGCAACTTTGTAGAATCATAATACTGCAGTATGTCCTGTTTCTACAGCCTTATAAAATTAAAGTTCGACATAATCAGTCTCTATATACAGTGCAAATCGCCATATACAGTACAATCCTGCAGGACACGCGGGACCAATATGAAGTTGAGATATGATATGGCTATATGAATGCACAGTTAGTCAAGTATTGTTTTTTTCCTACTTTGTTGATTTGTTTGTTGTATTCTAGGTTCTGATTACTTTGTCCAGACAACTCCACGTACTTGGTTTGAGGCTCAAGAATACTGTAGGCATGAGTACATGGACCTGGCCAGTGTGATGGACGAAACCGAGAATATGAAGATTGCCAAAAAGCTGAAAGAGAATACCTGGATTGGTTTGTACAGAAAGCCCTGGGCGTATTGGTCTGATCAGCAGAGTGTTAACTTCACACATTGGAAAGAGGGCGAGCCTAATATGTATAATGAAAACTGTGTTTGTATTGACACCAATACAGGGGAATGGCATAATAATCAATGTAATATTAAACGCCCCTTTGTCTGCCAAGAAAGGGTCACCATTCAGACCAGGATCAAGGTGAAGATCAGCTCTGGGGCTGATGTGAACGATCCAGAAGTCCAGCGTCAGCTCCTACAGCAGGTAGGCTACAGTAAGGTAGTGGACCACAACATCTTGGTATTACAGGGAAACTTTGAAGAGTGTGTGCGAAAGTAACATAACATTTAACAGTTCTCTCTTCCATTGTAGCCCTGTTTTGTGCCTGGTTCAGTGGTCATAACAATACAATGATGCAAAGCAAGTGTCTTTTCAAAGTTCAGGATTTGGAATACATGCATGTGTTTGTGATGTACTTCCAGAGGCTGTTTGTTTTTGTCCTCTCTAGATACATACTATGTTGGAGAAACAGGGGATGTCTGATTTCAAGCTACGCTGGACCCAGAGAGACGGGAACATTTTCCACAAGGAGGAGCCAAAAAAGAAGAATTGAGGAGGTTGTTAGTACCAACAGCTTGATTTTACTTGTACCAACTCTGCAGTTCTATTACCCCTTTACTGTTTGCTATATTAACTACATTTGCCTGATTCTGTGCTCTTTTGTTTCCAGGAAATCTTGTATTTTGTTTGGCCTTTGTCACACGCCATGTTATTCATTAAACATTTTTGAGACCTCTTCACTTTTCATGACTGTTTCAAGTCATTTTTTTTACTCACAGGGAGGTATAAACAAGCCTTAAAACGTAAAATTAAACTCTCATGCACTCCACGCTATATGTGATTATTTGTATGGCCTCTCTTGACTAACAATTCTTTAAGTCAGGCCGGATACAGGCATAGGCAAGGGGGGCAATGCCTGCCCCCCTAAACGCAATGGCAAGGAAAAATTCCAAATTTAAACAAATATTATATAGCTCTCTTCTCTCTTCCTCATTTAAAGTATTTGACATTCAAACTGGTCTGTCAAAAGCTTACGGTCATGATGTGGTGCCCCTACTGCATGTTGTGAACTTGCATACCAGTGTGCACTCAGAATCCCAGTGCAACTATGCAGCAAAAAGTTGAATCTTCAGTCGATTCTCATCTGATTCTAATAATTCCAAGTTCCCAATACTCTGTGAAGTGTATATTTTCATTGGGTGTATACATCACATATTTTATATGACTTAATGATACAATCTGAAGAGATAATGTCGGCCTGTTTAGGCTGCAGTAGTAGCATATATGTACTCAAGTGGTGGCAGGTGTATACTACTCTTAATTAGTGGGGACTTTCCCAAATTCCCAGTGGTTCATTAATTTCACTCAAATGAAAAATGAGTAATTAAAAAAACTGACACCATGTATTTTTGATCTATGAGCCAAAAACTCATTGGAAAGAATATACAGTATATGAGTAGGCTATATGTAAAGGCATTCCATAGGGACACCTGATTGATCTGCTTAGTGTGCTGTTATTAGTGTCAGGAAGGGCATACAATATAAAACCTAGAAGACAAATCAAATGGATCAGAGGAGAAGACAGATACTGTGTATTAGTGAGGGTGACTGAGTGCACAGAAGCAATAAAGGTCACACACTCAATATTTATATTATTATTATTAATTATTACTTCACTAATCAATCATTCTTTACTATGTAGCCTACCCTGTGTCCCGAACACAAAACATGGCAGCAATAATATATTATTGAATGTTGGCTAACTTAACACAAGCTGCCTTTACTTGGCTTCTCTAATAGCTAATAGCTTACACAAATCACGAGGGGAAGGTCGCCCTCGAGTGAACCTTCCATTCCCTGTGTATGGAAATTAAGAGGCCAGACCTATGCTGTTTTCGGGGGTGGACAGACAGTATTGCATATCGGGCATTTTCCCGGTATGCCGGCCCACGAATGAGACCAGCCTACACACAGGGTGTATGTGTGTAGGCTGGAGAAAAAAAGTTTATAAAAGTTTATATGAATATCAATCTCACTCTGAGAGGGTCTTGTCCACTATAGCCATAAGGGTAATTTTTTACACTTCTGTAACTTTATGGCTCTGGTTACAGGGAGACCCACAGCTATATTTCTAATTGCGCAGGGGGGTGAGTCAGTGTGCACATTTTGTCAATTGCGTTAAAATGTTTAATCAGATTGATCAAAAAATATTAATTAATGCCAGTATTATTATGCATGACTTGCACTCCATGTCCCAAACACAAACTATCTTGATGAATATTATCCTATTTGAATGTTGGCTAACTTAGCACATGATGCCTTTGGCTGACTCCTCTAATAGTTTACACAAATCAGGAGGGGAAGGTCACCCTCGATTAAACCTTCCATTCCCTGTCTATGTAAACTAAGAGACCAGACTTATCCTGTTTCAGGCTATTGAATAGTTACACTGGCTTTGAGTCACCTTGAAGTGCCATTCTGTGTGTATGTTTCTTCATACATTGCAAACCCACGTTGGCACATAGATATGAAATTTTAAAGTATTATACACTCAAAATCTCTTTGTGAATCAATAGTAGAAAGGCATCAGAAAAAGTCAACATTATTAAGAGGTTATTAAGCAAATAATTGCTTGTTGCATTATGTAATTACTGTGACAGGCCTAATTGTAGAGCAGTGTATGATTTATTGTGACAGTGACATCTGTATTGGTGCAACCACTCCTATAGACAGCTATCAGTGTCCCTGGCTGTGTCCCTGCCTGGCATGCTGCATGTATGGCACAAGTTCATTACAGCACCACTCACTTCAGACGGGTCAGAGTTTTGTTAATACTGCAGTAGGCTATACACACCAGCCTTTGAATATTTATATAGACTTGTATCTGTCCGCAACAGCCTGCCTTTGTAAGACCCTTATTGATTCATACAGTTATTGATCCCTGAGAGAAACTCAATTCTCACTTGGTCTGAAGCTGAATGTGAGCTGTTTCTGATTAACTGTGTTCAGTAATGCCTAATAGTTTGTTGTGTGACAGTCCTTTGTGTGGAAAATCAGCATGTTTGCACCACATCAGTACATTTCACCATGGCTGTATCACCTGATCAATCTTTAAAGGACAACTTTTTCCCGCCAACCAAGGTGTGTGTGTGTGTGTGTGTGTGTGTGTGTGTGTGTGTGTGTGTGTGTGTGTGTGTGTGTGTGTGTGTGTGTGTGTGTGTGTGTGTGTGTGTGTGTGTGTGTGTGTGTGTGTAGTGATTAAGTAATAGTGCTTTTTATTTACCTAGTAGAAGTAATAAACCCCAGGATATTATATCTGTCCCCAAAAGTTCTGAATGTAAAGGTAGAGGTACTTGTTGTACCTGTTGAGTTACATGGTCTATATACAGTACATCAGTGTATAAGGGTTCCATATGTCAGTTTATCACATTTAGTAGATCCTGTGATCTTTTGCAATCAGATATACAGTAATTTCTTGGAGTCTATTGTAAGTAATAAAAAATAACATAATAACATATTTCTTTGTAAAAAATACATATTTAGACCCATGCTCGAATGCTCCCAGCTCAGTGGCCTTGTACCAGTTCAGTGGCCTTGTGGTTAGTGTCCACCCTGAGACTGGAAAGTCGGGGTTTGATACCAAAGCCTCCCTGCTTGCCACTCAGCATCAAGGGATGATTTGGCGGTAAGCCGCTGTGACATACTAGCATCATGCCCCATTGCCCCCCCACCCCCACCCCACGAAAAGGTCCTAAACCGCTATAACTACAGAAAGCTGCAAATGTAAAACAATCAACACTCGTCTTAACACTCGTATTTGGTCTATAACAACCCAAATCAAGACCTTCTGTTGGAAAAAAGTGTCTCTTTAAATGATGGAGAGATAATGGATTGCATTTTTATAGTGCTTTTCCAAGTGCTCAAAGCGCTTTACAATGGTCCATTCATTCATACATTGGGAAGTAGAGCGGCGAACAGTCGACGCCAGCGTCCCCACTTCCCACATTCACACACCAATGGTGGCCAGCTCACACTGACCAACTCATTGGAGCACTGGCGTGCACAGAGAGTTTCAAGGGCAGGTGCTCAAATGTAACCAGGAGGGCACTCTAGCTGCCCGGCAAAGCCGGGCGGCGGAAAATTGAGTTTTGGGGGGTTAAAAACACATAGAAAACAAAATTTCAGCATCTTTTTGCTCTTTTAAAAAGGGCATGTTGGTCCAGAGAGGGCCACTAGGGGGTGCTCAAACCCCCCTTGACGTCTATGTATGCACGTCTATGCATTGGAGGCAACTTGGGGTTCAGTGTCTTGCCCAAGGACACTTCGACACGTAGACAGGAGGAGCCGGGATTCGAACCGCCGACCCATGGGTCATTGGACGACCTGCTCTACCTCCTGAGCCACAGCCGCCCCAAGATAGTAACCTAATCTAGAATAGGTATGGTACAATTCATGTCGTATATGGTCTTTACCATGAGCCTGGCTGTCTTTACATTTAATGTATTTACATTAATTTAGGAGTTATCGTTGTCTTTGTTTTTTGACTTTGTAAATGTCAAAATGGGAAAGATTATGACTGTGTGTGGATTAATTGTAATGGTCAAATATGTTTTTACTGGAATTTATACACACCCATCCATTGAATATTCATAAGACCCTAATAATTATTTGAGAGTGATTTTTATATTACCATATTTTCCGCACTATAAGGCGCACCCGATTATAAGGCGCACTGAATGGCCTATTTTAGAACTGTTTTCATATACAGTATAATGCACACTGGATTATAAGGCGCACATAATAGAAGCTACTGCAGTCAACATAGACATAGAAGCTACAACCGTCAGACTATCCATATATAAGGCGCACTGGATTATAAGGCGCACTATTGTTTTTTAAGAAAATTAAAGGCTTTTAAGTGCGCCTTATAGTCCGTAAAATACGGTACTTTGAGTGTCTTAAAATGTTGGCAGTGTTCAAGAAGGAAGATAAACCTGAGAAGAGATGTGTTGACTGTTTGACTGTTGTTGAAGTATTTTTGAAAAAGCCAACTGGAAAAATATCAAGTCAGAGGAAAAAATTCAGATGTTTGCATTTGTCAGTTGCAAATTATTGCAGAACACTGTTGTAAGGTGCATGTTAAAAACACCCACCAACAATAGCTACAGAGAAGGAATCCAGTTTAGGATCACAGATTGAGGTAAGAAATTCTACTGAAACTGGAGATCCAGGTATTCAAAAGAGGGATTATTACCTCAATCAATGCATTGGCGGAAACCTCTGTAGACAACTCCTCCTTCAAAGTAAAAAAAAATATATAATAAAGTTGGTGAGACCATTTTAAGGAGGTTCGACAGAGAGATAGACAAACTATATACGGTAGAACAAACTGAAGGGAATAACTCAATTTGCGATATCATCCATAAGGGTAGGTGAAATACTGTTTTTGTTTTATACTGGGTATATGCAGGGACATCAGATGATGGCAATCGGCCACCCTTTAGCATTCCCTATTTTTTTCTTTCTGTAACTATACATTTATTATTTACTGTAAAACTGGACTCACTATTTTGGGGATGCCATTACAGGCAATAACAGTAATAAAATTTAACAATAATAACAACAAGACGGACCACACTCTTGCCTGGCAAAGATACATTTTAATATGTGTTCTGTTTAACAGGATGAAGGGAAAAATACTGGTCTTCGTCGCTCTCTCAGGTTAGTGTGTGTGTGTGTGTGTGTGTGTGTGTGTGTGTGTGTGTGTGTGTGTGTGTGTGTGTGTGTGTGTGTGTGTGTGTGTGTGTGTGTGTGTGTGTGTGTGCGTGCGCGCGCGCACACGCTTGTGTCCAGGTATGGGTGTGGTTGCAGGTGCATGCAAGCAAGTGTGTACCTACATACATGCACAGTTCTATACCAGTGAATGAATTCTGTGTCACTGAAGTTGTGTCTCCTCACAGCCTTGTGGAGTCTGTCCTCTTGTCAGGAGGTCAGAAAGTTCCACTATGTGACAGAGAAGAAGACCTGGACCGAAGCTCAGAGTTACTGCAGAAACAACTATGATGACCTGGCCAGCCTGCTCAGCATGGAGGACGTTACCAGTCTTCTGAAGAATCCTGAATTACACATAGATAGGCCAAATTCTGCTTATGCGTGGATAGGGCTTTATGATGACAGGGAAAATTGGACGTGGTCCCTGAACGGCACAGGCCACAAAAACACACACTATAGCAAATGGAATGCGGGCCAACCAGAAGAAAGAGGTGGAGATCAGATTTGTATTGCCATGCATCCTGATTCCTACTGGCTTGTTTTGCCCTGTAGTAGAGAGCGCCATTCATTCTGCTACGATGGTGGGCCTTTACAATAATCTCTCACTAGTGTTTTCCCTTTCACAAAATTATGTACAGTACATGTGAGTGAAATTATATATAGTGTATGAGTAATCTTAACACTCTGGGGGGAACTCTTCCATGTGTGTCTGATGCTGCTATGCTGTTGCTCTGCTGCTACCTCAGGCAGCCTTCCTATCCTGCCAGGGAAGAACAGTGAGCGTTGTAGAGAGGGGCGGTGTGGAAGGCAAGGGGAATAGATCTTCAAGCTAACAGGATGTCAAATTTGGACGTCTTAGCTTGCACATCTGCTCTTTTTGTCGGGCGAGTGTGCGTGCGTGTGTGTGGCCGCAAGTGTGCAGTTTCTTGTTCAGGGCTTTTTTATGCCGTGGTCAGGGATCTACAAAATATTCTTGCACCAGGGCCCATCATATGACCGTTGTTAAATTGAAGAAAGGGATTTGAGAACCCCTGTATAATGATCAACTGCAGGCAAGGGGGGTTATGATGGACAGTCAGAAAGAACACTGGCCAATTGTATATAAAACTGTTTTTAAGTATAACTACTCAGGAACAATGCAAAGTTTGAGAATGAGGAAAGTCCATGTTCCGTATGGACATAAGGAATGGTCAGTGGTTCTGTACAATCAGGTATCGATACTACACATATCTATAGTCCTAGATATAGGCATATCGCTCTGATCGGTGGCAAATGGATGAACCGACTATTCCATTGACACTGATGTTAACTATGGATGCAGAGATATGAATGCAGATATTTTTATTTTTGATTACAGCTCTATGTCGTAGTGAGAGTCAGCACTATGTCGTAGTGAGAGTCAGCACTCTTGGGCCAAAGATCTCATTTGAAACTAAAGTATTTTCCCTCCTCTTTTTTGTTCTAGGTTCTGCTTACTTTTTTCAGTCTACTGTACGTACTTGGTTTAAGGCTCAAGAATACTGTAGAGAGAAGTACATGGATCTGGCCAGTGTGATGGACGAAACTGAGAATGCAGAAATTGCCAGCAAGAACACGATCAGAAAATGGGCTGTATGGATTGGTTTGTACAGAAAGCCCTGGGTGTATTGGTCTGATCAGCAGAGTGTCACCTTCACACACTGGGAAAAAGACCAGCCCTCTCTGGGGCCAGCTGAATACTGTGTTGCAATTAACACCAATACAGGGAAATGGTATGATGTTAAGTGTAATATTAAACGCCCCTTTGTCTGCCAAGAAAAGGTCACAACTCAGACCAGGGTCAAGGTGAAGATCAGATCTGGTGCTGATGTGAACGATCCAGAAGTCCAGCGCCAGCTCCTACAGCAGGTAAGATCACAGACCACTATAGGGATCATACATTGCACATGAGGACGGAGTGAGTACTGTTAAAGGTTACTCTGTGTCCTTTTTGTGTCACACTGACTGATTTATAGCTATCTGCATGCCGGAAAAAAAGCTGCACTCCGACGCATTTCAATCTTGTATCGCGCCTATGTTCAGTGTAACACCTGTACATTCTACTGGATTTATTCTCCACTAATCTCTCCTTAATTTCCATCTAGTTTTTATTATGCTGGGGACATTGCCAATGTAAATAATTTAGTTGTAGGTTTTAGTCAATAGCTTCAGTTTTTATTTTATTTTCATTTTGATTTTGTCAGTGAAAGTCATATATTTTTAGTCTATGGAACTAAAGTTCAGTCATTTGTGAAGGACATAAAGAAGTTACCTGTTCTGTCAGTGGTGGAAAAAGTAATCAAAGTGTCAACCCTACAATATAGAAATACTAGTAAAATAGTAAAAGGCCAGAATTCTAAAAGTTAAATTACAAAAGTTGTGGCCGAGACAGTTTTCAAGGCCAAACACACCAATGCAACTCAATGAGTACATTTTAACGGCTCTGCCCCATGCATGTTTTCAACTGTATAACAGCTATTTTGAAAATCCCAATCAGTTTGTTTTCTGTGGACTGGGGTTTTACGTGATTTATAGAAGGCTTTTGAGCTTCAAAACAGCGTAAACAGTGGACTTCCAGGTTGTGATATCACAAACAACAGGGAAATCATTGTACTTGTTTGAGCCAGAAAAACCCAGACCAAAGATGAGCTCAGAAAACCTAAGAAATAAATAACAATAATGTCACAACCCATTCCGTCTTGACACTGTAATTCTACAAAACATTCGCTCTGAGAGAACATACTCAAAGATTTGTGCTGCATTCTCACATTCTCCCCATAAATAGCAGGTGTTCATGGTTCATAGCACACCACACTGTGGCGCACTATGAGCCGTGAACACCTGCTATTTTTCAATGAAAGTTAAAACTCCACAAGTACAGTACAGAATGGTTTAACTAGTACATTATTTGCCTCTGGGATGTAGTGGAGTAGAAACGTATTGGAAATTGGAAATACTCAAGTAAAGTACAAATTCCTCAATGTTGTACTTAGCTACAGTCCTTATTAGGCTAAGTAAGTAAATGTACTTAGTTACTTCCCACCACTGTCCTCTCTAGATACACACTATGTTGGAGAAACAGGGAATGTCTGATTTCAAGCTACGCTGGACGCAGACAGACGGGAACATTTTCCACAAGGAGGAGCCAAAAAAGAAGAATTGAGGAGGTATATCTCCTTTGGGCAGTAGTACTGAAGTGTATATCACTATAGCCATAAGCATAGACATTTGAATTGAAACTTGTTTCTTTATTTGTTCCAAATAGGGATGTCATGGTTAATAAATGTCTTTTATTACTGATTTCTTCAAGTTAAAAACTTGTGATTTTAGTTCATCCCATTCTCATCCTGTTGTTTTGAAAAGTCATTGATTGTTTACGAACATTTGATCACAATATTTTGTGTTGACAGTAGGCTATTGGTTAATGTATTTTATTTTGGCAGTGGTAAAGAGAAAGTAATGCTGAATTTTATTTAGCAGCAACATTTTGCAATATGTGAATATAGATATTATTCACATATTTTCACATATTCGTATTTATGCTGTTATGTATATGTTTAAATGTATTTTTGATTATTGCACAAATTGTGCTTTGGAATTCATGAAATCATTTACCGGTACAATAATCCATGAATCATTTGTACCTTTATTACATATATGAATGCTAGTAATATAATTACATCATGTCAAACAAAACATTAAACAAAAATTTAAAGCATATTTTTGTTTTGTCCCCCCTGTGCATGTCCCCCCTGTGCATGCATTCGTGCATGGACTTGTGTGATTGATGAGACTTTTTTTTCCCTGCGGGGTAAATACAGGTGCACAGTAGATACAATTTGATGGATCATGTTCAACAAAGAATTTATTAACTTCAAATGGAAGAATAAATAGTTAATATACAGTACTATTTGAAATGAATATGAAGTTTGCACTTCTGTAAACCCATAAAGCTCAAATGACACTCCCTGCTTTTGACTGTCCAACCAATAATTTGGTGGAGCTTACACAAATCAGGAGGGGAAGGTCACACTCCATTAAACCTTCCATTCCCTGTCTATGTAAACTAAGAGACCAGACTTATCCTGTTTCAGGCTATTGAATAGTTAAATTGGCCTTAAGTCACCTTTGAAGTGATATTCTATGTTCCTGATCAGATGAGAATCTTTTTAAGGAATAGCCTGAGGAGACATTGAAATAATCATCATTAAAATCTGTTGTTGTTTTTACTGTACGCTTAAGGAAAACATGAGAGGAAAATGGTCCTGCACGGTATATATATATATATATATATATATATATATATATATATATATATATATATATATATATATATATATATATATATATATATATATATATATATATATATATATATATATATATATATATATATACCCTATTGGTCTGAATATAAGACTATGTTTTTTTCCCAATGGAAATATCCCAAAAAATGGAGTCGCCCTATATTCAGGGCCTATACTATTTGACATTCAATGTTCTTTTTTCTGTAAATGGGTCTTGAAAAATGAGGGTCGTCTTATAAACGAGTCGTCTTATATTCGGGACAATACGGTATATATATATATATATATATATATATATATATATATATATATATATATATATATATATATATATATATATATATATATATATATATATATATATATATATAAATGAACAGTTTTATTCGGAGACACTGTATCTTGTATCTCTTTATACTTGTATCTGTTCATAACAGCATGCCTTTGTAAGACCATTACAGAATCATACACAGTTATTGATCCCAGAAAGAAACTCACTTCTCTTTTGGTTTGAAGCTCAAAACTCTATGGCTTTCACAGAAGGATTGAGTGGATCAATTGAGGATGAGAGAGAGAGAGAGAGAGAGAGATTGTAACCAGACTATAAAATATTTCCAAGGCCTTCATCGATGTGGCGAGCGTGGAACATTTATGGTATTAACTGTGTTAAGTAATGCCCAATTTATACTTTGTCGTGCAACAGTGCATTGCACGGAAAATAGCTGCATATCGGCATGTTGCATCAGTGCAATTCACCATCACCTTTTTAAAAGCAGTGTTTTTCCACCAGTCGTTCACCACTGGTCCTTGAGGTGGTTCCAGGTGGTCTCCATGTGGGCTCCAGTAAAACTTAAATGATGATGGAGAGATGTTAACCAAATGGACCCTGATGACCTCTTGTCCGGGCCATGGCTTCATCCATTACAAATAGATTATATTTGCATTTACAAACTTTAAAAGGATATGCAATGTGGTGGATATAAACATAAGTAATAGAAATGAGTTTTAATACGTTTTAAGAGAGAAGACTTGACGGGGGATACACAACATGCCAACAGCATATGCACCAAGTCCCGCCCCTGCTCGATTATGATTGGGGGGAGACACATCTCTACTCTGATTGGATGAAGACAGAGCCTTCTATAGCCAAAAGCAAAACCTATAAGGTTTTGTTTGACCCAGGATAATGTCCTCTCTGTCAGTTCTGTTACTGTGTATGTTTCATCCCCATGCAGGGTCTAACCCTCTTTCCCTGTACTGACCATTGAACCAGTGGATAGCACAATGCTCAAGGGCTTTGGAACTTTCTGCTATGTAACTGTGTGATGTCTCTCTTCTAGCTATAGTAGTCGATTCTCTTTACTGGATCCTAGGACATCTGACTATAAATGTGCCACGTCTCCGTGTGTCTGTGTGTGTGCATGTGTGTACAGTTGCAATGAACATACGTCCAGAACCGTTTGCCATACTGACAGCTGCTGCAGTGGCAGCCGCTGGGGAATAGCCGTAATGCAGCCGTATATGTTTTTTCTGTCAACCCAAACCCTTACTCTAACCCTAACATTAACCCCAATCACAGTGGGCGGCGGTGGCTCAGGGGTATAGAGTAACTGGATGGTAACCACAAGTTTGCTGGTTCGAACCCAGGCTCCCCCAAAGTTAGTGTTGATGTGTCCTTGAGCCAGACACTGAACCCCTAATTGTTCCTGATGTGCTGGCCTCGTTGTGCCTTGCATGGTTTCCGCTGCCATCAGCGTGTGAATGGGTGAATGTGATGCACATTCTACGTAAAGCGCCTTGGATAAAGGCGCCATATAAATTTACCACAAAGCAGGACCACGACAGGCGGCATGTTTGATGCTATATAACACCAAGGTTCTATATACTGTAGTACCTCTTTCAAATGGTTCTACGTAGCACTTTGTTAAAGGTGATTTATAGCACCAATAGTAGTATCAATGTAATTCAGGGACCAGAGATGTGTTGACTGTATGTGTTGATTGAAGCATTTTCAATCAAGGCAGAGGAGGATAAAGTTGTATAAAGTTTTTGGCAATGATGTCGCAGGGACGGAAATACCACCTTGCATTTGTCAGTTGCAAATTATTGCAGAAGCAGAACATGTTCTGAGGTTTGTCAAGTGGATGTTATCAATACGGTTCACCTGCCAGCAATAACTACATAGTAATATAAGGGAGAGAAGAAAAGTCCTCAAAAATGGTTGCAGATGACCTGTAGATATTTAGGAACAAAGCCTGAGAGGCCAAATTCAACTGAAACTGGAGAGCCATATATTCAAAACGGGTCATTATTCCCTTCGATCAATGCATTGGAGGAAATCTCTGGAGTCACATTGCAACTCCACCTCCTCCAGGGTATGAAAATAAGGTAGATATGATCATTTACAGGGAATAAAAAGAGAGACATTTCAGAGAGAGAAAGAGAGGGAGAGACAGACAGAGAGAGAGAAAGAGGGAGAGAGAGGAGGATCCTTTCAAAAGGTATGCCAAATTCTCAATTTTGTTTTTGCATATATTCAGGAAGATTTTTCTGTTTTCTGCCGATAAAACCTTTTTTTTTGTTCTGCAACCATACAATAATTAATTTACTATTATTTATTTATTTTATTTATCACATATAAAAAGTGTAAATTCATCAGAATATACAGTATATAAAAAGGAAACAGTGCTGGGAGGAGGCAGAAAGCACTATGGCAGGGGTGTCCAAAACGTAGATTGTGATCTATTAGTAGATCACACAGGCCATGCAGGTAGATCTGTAACTCTTGAGAGTGTAAAATGAAACGAGATGTTTAAACGAGATGTTTAAATTATATTTAAACATCTGAATTATGTAATTTTCAAGAGACCACGCAATTAGAAAATGGAGAATAATTGTTATTTTGACCAACGTTTTGCCAGTTCTCTTTCCCAAGAGTAGACAAAAATGTGAAAGTTCTTAGTTTTGGGTGCAAGAGACTAAACTCATCATCACAACACGAACTGTCAACTCAAACCCCCGATACTCTTTTCAGTATAGTAGCATATACTACTGAAAACAGCACTTCAGTAGTAGCATACAAGAAACCTTCCAATTCTCCCCCACAGATGGAGGAGAATTCACCCTCCACCTGGGGAACTTTTATTATCTCCTCTGCTAACGTGGGGGAGGGGGAAACTCCATATATGGTCTGCAGACCTTATAATAGAGCATTTTAACAGAAAAAAACATTTTTTTGGGTGATATCTGACAAAAGTGAAATCACTTCCCCTACCTTTAAGCAAAATACAGTCTCCTAACATGGTTTGATATACAACATGCAACAGCAACATGACTGAGATACACAAATTAATAACATTGCGATATATGAATACATAACATGACTAATAACATAATTGTGACATGAAAAATTACCAACATGATTGCGATATACAGTACATGTTGGTAACATAATTTCACGGTATGCAATATCAGAGCATAACACAGGACATGTTTGTTTACAGCATGATCAAAAAGAGATGATGAGACAACATGACTAATGATGACTAGAACATGATATGGTGATTAGAACATGATTAACAGCTTTGATTGACAATATCTTTTTATATATCTTTTTATACTATTTTTATATAGTATAAAAAGGATAGTAGCTAAAATAATTAAAGGTAATTAAATAGGGTCATTTAGGCTCTGATTGATCAAAGTATTTTAGTCTGTTCTAGATAGGTTAAGTTAGATTAGCTGCTGCTTTGTATGTATCATAGAGTGTAGTACCTCTGTATTTGATAGAAAACTGACCTTGACTTGTACAGTAAAGGGGAGGATGGAGATTAGTCACTTGCTTAGTGTTGTGATTGTGGCTGTTAGCTGCAAATAAGCAATGTAACGTAATGTATTTTTCTGTTGGACAGGATGACGGGGAAAATACTGATCTTCCTCACTCTCTCAGGTTAGATAACTTGTCTGTGTGTGTGTGTGTGTGTGTGTCTGTGTGTATGTGTGTGGGGGGGTGCGTGCGTGCGTGCGTGCGTGCGTGCGTGTGTGTGTGTGTGTGTGTGTGTGTGTGTACGTGCGTGCGTGCGTGTCCCTATACAGTTAAATGCGAGTGAATGAATTCTATGTCACTGAAGTTGTGTCTCCTCACAGCCTTGTGGAGTCTGTCCTCTTGTCAGGAGGTCAGAAAGTTCCACTATGTGACAGAGAAGAAGACCTGGACCGAAGCTCAGAGTTACTGCAGAAACAACTATGATGACCTGGCCAGCCTGCTCAGCATGGAGGACGTTACCAGTCTTCTGAAGAATCCTGAATTACACATGGATAGGCTAAATTCTGGTTATGCATGGATAGGGCTTTATGATGACAGGGGAAATTGGACGTGGTCCCTGAATGGCACAAGCCATCACAAAAACACACACTATACCAAATGGGGACCGGGCCAACCAAACGAGAGAGAGGATCAGATTTGTACTTCCATTCGGCCTAATACATTAAACTGGGTTGATCTGCCCTGTGGTGAAGAACGCTCTTCCGTCTGTTACAACGGTGGGTTTTTACAATAATGTGTCACTAGTGGTTTCCCTTTCGCCAAATTATGTACAGTCCATGTGTTAGTGTTGTGATTTAAAACTTTGGCCGGCCAGAATGATGGTCTCTTTGCTATCAAATAATTATGGCCAACTCCCAGAACGAAGATTAATCAAAAGACTTGGAATTACTCCTTTGATAACATAACAGTCTGCAGCCTGGGAGAGTGTTTTGAGACACATTTTATTTTTTCTACTCCATTTTCTTCTAGGTTCTGCTTACTTTGTCCAGACCACTAGACGTTCTTGGTTCGAGGCTCAAGAATATTGTAGGGAGAAGTACATGGATCTGGCCAGTGTGATGGATGAGAACTCTGCAGAGATTGTCAGGAAGTATATTAAATGGCCTGAAGCATGGATTGGTTTGTACAGAAAGCCCTGGGCATATTGGTCTGATCAGCATAGTGTCAACTTCACACACTGGAGTGAGGGCGAGCCTGCTGGAACAGGGCTAGAATACCACTGTGTTACAATTAGCACCAATTCAGGGAAATGGCATGATGTTAAGTGTAATAAGAAACGCCCCTTTGTCTGCCAAGAAAAGGCCACCAGTCAGTCCAGGATCAAGGTGAAGATCAGCTCTGGGGCTGATGTGAATGATCCAGAAGTCCAGCGCCAGCTCCTACAGCAGGTAAGTTTAAGGATATAAGCTTTTTAGGGATTATACCTTACAATTTGCAGATGAGGACGGAAGGAGTACTGTATGTGTGTGTGAAAATTAATGAGTGCACTGCATATTTTCAATTCTGCCAAAAGATCACTGCAGGCCTTGTCATAGTTCCATTCCTTTTTATGTTAAAGGTAACTCTGTGGCCTTTTTGTGTCTGTCCCCAGCTCTCCATCACCACACTGTCGCCATTTTGACAGATTTTGAGTTTTCGTCATATTAAATTTTATCTGCAATCCCTAAAGAGGGCACTTGCGGAGAACATAGTCTTGAGCCATAGCTGTAGGCGGGTTTAGACCCCTCTCTGGCCTAACTCTACTCTGGCCGTGACTTGGCAGCCAATCAGCAATTACGACCGCGAGTGACTATGGCTGACATTTTCTGCTGGCGACAGAACACACACACATTCATATGGTGAATGATTTGGTTTATTATGCAGTTCAAGATTGTCTTGTGGCTACGTTGCAACAGTCAAAAAATGATCATAATAATAAAATAAATAAAGGTTAATAATACTAAAATAATACTAACAACACTTTAATAATAAGGGTAATCATAATAATAATAACAATAATAATAATGTCACAATTCTTTACATTATTTGCCTCTGGGATGTAGTGGAGTAAAACTTATTGCAAATTGAAAATACTCAAGTAAAGCACAAATTGTTGTACTTATGGAATTCCACCCATTTTCACAACTTGATGATGTCATCAAGTTGTGTTTCATCGTAGTACATGCATGATTTTATTCAGACCTCCATTTCTAGGAAACAGAGTGGGGGGTCCTTTTTATCATGTTCACACAATATCTCATGTTTTATCATGTTCACACATTATCTCTTAATTAATGACATAGTAAAATGTTGAAAATGGGTGGTGTTCCCCTTTAAGAACTTAGTTACTTCCCACCACTGTCCTCTCTAGATACACACTATGTTGGAGAAACAGGGGATGTCTGATTTCAAGCTACGCTGGACCCAGAGAGACGGGAACATTTTCCACAAGGAGGATCCAAAAAAGAAGAATTGAGGAGGTATATCTCCTTTGGGCAGTAGTACTGAAGTGTATATCACTTAGCCAGACCTACTTATACAAGCATACACATTTGATTAAATTGTTGTTGCTTTTTTTCCTTTTCACTCAAAATTGGGATGTCAAATTTAATAAATAATCCCTGTAATGTCAGGGGGCGTTTATTCCTGATTTCTTCAAGTAAAAAAAGTCTTTTACTTGTCTTTTCCCTTTTTTATTTTAAGCCATGATTTTAGTTATTTCAGTGGTTCCTATCCTGTTGAAAAGTGTCTTTGAAGTTTTGAGGTTTTATTTAGCAGGAAGCAAATTTTGCTGGCAAGGAACGTATGAATATGATAATATGATGTTCCTTTATTTCTTATTTATGCTGTTTTGAAATGTATTCATAATTATTGCACATTTATTGATGCTTTGTAATTCATCAAGCCATTTACCAGTATAATAATCCAGAAAGTCATATTGGCATTTATTTACATTCATCAATGCTGGCAGTCATTGTATGCTGTTGACCAAAACATTAAATATAGAGTTAAAGAACAATAATATATATCTTCATTGCCACAATGATAGGTCTACTGTGCTTCCATCCTGTGTGATCACACACTCACACACACAGACACATGCTCTTTTGCATTAAACAATGCTTTTTTTTTATCCATAATGTGAGGTCGCTGTATGCACACGTGTGAGCATGTTCACAGAGGAGGATCAGCTGCACTGTATAAACGTCTTCTGACATCATGTCAGCATCCAGGGATGCTGCCTCAAATCTTCTGACATCATGGCATCCAGGGATGCTGCCTCAAATCTTCTGACATCATGGCATCCAGGGATGCTGCCTCAAATCTTGTACCAGTAAAACCCCTTATGGGTGAGAAGGGACCGCAGGTCTGCTAATATTATTATTATTACAATCATTTTCATTTACTGGAAAGGGCATGTGTGCGCATGTCCCTGGATATACTGCCAGTGCTTTGATGTCTGTGTGTGTGCACGTCCTTTGATTGATTGATTGAATGAATGAATGAAGGATTTTTTATTATGCAGCATATAGGCAATTTGCAATACATTTCAAGTAGGCTACACCTACAACAGAGCTGAAAACTGAGAATGGACAAGAATACACTTGTTTACGATAGTGGCCAGCCATCTTGCACATTTCATCAAACAATTAAAGACATACAAATATTCAGTTTTGAAGGAGCTCCGTTTTTCCCATCAAGCAGAAATGTTTGGTCAAACCATATGAACACAGACAGGAAATGTTTGATATGTGTGTATGATGCCTATATGTGAGTATGAGTGACGCCTGCATGTCTGGGGGCGGGGCGCCATTCTGAAACACCTGCACGTCTGTCTGTCTGTCTGTCTGTCTGTCTGTCTGTCTGTCTGTCTGTCTGTCTGTCTGTCTGTCTGTCTGTCTGTCTGTCTGTCTGTCTGTCTGTCTACTCGCCAAAGCAAACACGTGCAAGGGCGGATCTATGTCCCATTTGGGGGGGGGGGCGGACGGCGGACGGCAAGAGAACATGTTGGAGGGGCAAGAGAAAATGGTATGGGTGCGGCTCCATCGTCCGTGTCCGTGTCGAAGAAGCCGCTCCCATGCCCTTTTCAGTTACAGGACTTTTATTAAGCAAGTAACGCATCAATAATAACATCAGTTGCTGTTGAAGTTGCAACAGACACGCAGCATGCATAAAGCTAAAGGTCTGATTTTTTTGCCCCCCCCCCCCCCCGTGCCCAGGCCTAGATCCGCCCCTGATTGTTGCCTGGCATGTTTGCCTGCCTCGCCTGTACTGTAATGTTTAGCATCCTGAGCTATAGAGTCGAAGCCCGGCCTCCAACTCGAATAGGCAGGAAACAATCCACGCAAGAGGCTTGGCGCGCAAGTTACGGCCTGGTCTTTTGCAGGGCAGTTACAATATAGAGCAGGGGTGGGCAATTATTTTTCCCAAAGGGGCCAAATGAGATACATGAAATATTGTGGAGGGCCAAGACTAAAGGCTGAACTAAAGTCTGCGTAATATTAATTTAATTTCAAGATAAAAGTAAGCGTAAGGCCAACCGTTTTGACACCAAGGCCCTCTATTTATTCAGTATTTGAGCCACAGAGGACCACCATTTGATGACATTTTAGCCCCACAGACCCCATAACTAAAGATTTATTTTGCTTTTGTACACAATTCCAGGCTGGATTTGGGATACCAACTCAATTCAAGAAGAATTGAGGAGGTATATCTCCTTTTGGCAGTATATATATGTATATCATTAAGCATATACACATTCAATTCGATGTATTACTTGTTTTTTATTTCTTCAAAATAGGGATGTCATTGTTCTGAACGTTCTTGGTTCGAGGCTCAAGAATATTTTGCATAAATACTGTATGTATACGTGAAAGCTCATATTTTCACCATCTCGTTGACCGGGCTGTTGCGTACCCCATTACTGGCACAACTCTTCCTCTAAATGACTCTGGTCTGAACTAACTGTGTGCATTGCCAGGCTGCCAGGTCACACTAATCTCAACTAATACGTGTGTTTATTGCCTCTTGATTCTGATTGGTTCATGCTCATTGCAACTCACTCTGATCACAGGTGCTCTTCATTTTTTTTTTTTTCGCTTTAGCTGTTGCTGACAGTTTTGAGTTCTAGCCTGACTAAAGTATGTCTTAACTGTCTTTCAGTCCTATTCTGCTTTATTTATTATTTTGCCGTGTGTAGATGCACCAAGCTGTAATAAATACTGTAATCTGGGAAAAGTCTGAATTTGTGTAGTAGAATTGCATAGATAATGTTCAAAGGGGAAAAGATGTTATTTATATGAATAAGAGGGTATAGCCATAAGGGTCATTTTTGCACTTCTGTAGACTGTACACCTATTGGCTAACCTTAAATTTCATTCCCATGACTGTCCAACTGATACCTCTATCAGTGTGTGTGTGTGTGTGTGTGTGTGTGTGTGTGTGTGTGTGTGTGTGTGTGTGTGTGTGTGTGTGTGTGTGTGTGTGTGTGTGTGTGTGTGTGTGTGTGTGTGTGTGCACGTGCATTAAATCTGTCTGGTTGCACATGTTCTTGTGACATTATCTGGTAACTGCAAAGTTAAATACATTTCCTATAATTTATTTGCTTCCATGAATTCAATGAATACAATTAAATCCTATGTTAAGTGTCCAGAGCTGAGTAGGATGAGGTAGATCTCCACCAGTAGTGTTTTCAGGAGTGACGTTTTAGTCAGACAAAATGTGTCGTCCAGCCTGCCAAATGAGTAGATACAAATACTGAGCTTGTTTTTGCATTCCAGTAGGTGATTGAGGGTAAATTTGTCCACTAGTCTTGATTTCAAATACATTTGGCCAGATAGCCAAGTGGACTTAACTTAATGTAGATATGCCACAGGTGTATGCAATATTGAATTAATAATGATACTAAATATTTAATTATATATTCTGTAAAAGCATTTAAAGTATTAATATATTACACTTGCGGCGTGTGTTTGTGTGTGTGTGTGTGTGTGTGTGTGTGTGTGTGTGTGTGTGTGTGTGTGTGTGTGTGTGTGTGTGTGTGTGTGTGTGTGTGTGTGTGTGTGTGTGTGTGTGACATAAGGCTCTGGTTAAGACCCACAGCTATATTTCTAATTGCACAGTGGATTGAGTCAGTGTGCACATGTGTCAGTTGCGTTAAACTGTTTAATGAGATTGATCAAAAATAATAATTAATGCCAGTATTATTATGTATGACTCAAAACACAAACTACCTTGATGTTTATGAATATTATCCTATTTGAATGTTGGCTAACTTAGCACATGATGCCTTTGGCTGACTTCTCTAATAGTTTACACAAATCAGGAGGGGAAGGTCACCCTCGATTAAACCTTCCATTCCCTGTCTATGTAAACTAAGAGACCAGACTTATCCTGTTTCAGGCTATTGAATAGTTACACTGGCTTTGAGTCACCTTGAAGTGCCATTCTGTGTGTATGTTTCTTCAAAAACACATATTGCAAACCCACGATGGCACATAGATATGAGATTTTATCCATGAAGTATTATAGACTCATTTTTTTGTGAATGAATAGTAAAAATGTGTTAATGTCAACATTAACAGGTTATGTGCGAAAATAATTGCAATTATCTTAAATAATTGCTTGGTGGATTATATTAGTAGTGCTGTGACAGGCGTAATTGTAGACCAGTGTATGGTTTATTGTGACAGTGAAATCTGTATTGCAACCACTCCTATAGACAGCTATCAGTGTCCCTGGCTGTGTCCCTGCCTGGCTTACAGGCATGTACAGCACAAGTTCATTACAGCACCACTCACCTCAGAAGGGTCAGAGTTTTGTTAACACTGTACTATTCACACCAGCCTTTGAATATTTACTGTATATGGAATTATCTGTCCACAATAGCGTGCCTTTGTAAGACCCATACACAGTTATTGATCCTGGAGAGAAACTCAATTCTCACTTGGTCTGAAGCTGAATGTGAGCTGTTTCTGATTAACTGTGTTCAGTAATGCCTAATAGTTTGTTGTGTGACAGTCGTTTGCATGGAAAATCAGCTTGTTTGCACCATGTTGCATCACATCAGTACATTTCACCATGATGAATCTAATCACCTGATGAATCTTTTCGCCCCAACAAAGGTTCATGTTTTAGGTTGTCATAGGGAAAGTTAAATTTAACATAATGTTTTCATCATTCTCTGTCACTCTGCCGTATTATTTATAATAGTGATTTTTCTATTACCTACTAGTAGTAATAAACCCCAGGAAATGATATCTGTCCACAGAAGTTTACAGGATCTACTGAATGTGAAGGTAGAGGTACTTATTGCACCTGTTGAGTTACATGGTCTACAGTACATCAGTAGATCCTGTGATCTGTAAGTAAGCCTTGTCAAAATGGAAAAGATTCATTGTGATGGTCAAATATGTTTTTACTGGAATTTATACACACCCAGCCATTGAATATTCATTCAAGAACCTAATAATTCTTTGAGAGTGACTTTTATACTGCTTTGAGTGTCTTAATGATGGCAGTGTTCAAGCCAACTGGAAGAATGTCAATTCAGAGGAAATTTTCAGATGTTTGCATTCGTCAGTTCCAAATCATTGCAGAACACTGCAGGTGCATGCTAAAAACATCCACCAACAATAACTACAGAGATATAGATTGTGGAAATTCAACTGAAACTGGAGATCCAGGTATTCAAAAGAGGGATTATTCCCTCAATCAATGCATTGGAGGAAACCTCTGCAGACAACTCCTCCTCCTTCAAAGTAAAAAAAAATATATATAATAAGGTTGGTGAGACCATTTTAAGGAGGTTCGACAGAGAGATAGACTCAGAGATAACAAAATATATTGTGTACAGTACAACAAACTGAAGGGAAGAAGTCAATTTGCGATATCATCCATAAAGGTAGGTGAAATACTGATTTTGTTTTATACTGGGTATATGCAGGGACATCAGTTGATGACAATCGGCCACCCTCTAGCATTCCCATTTTTTCTTTCTTTCTGTAACTATACATTTATTATTTACTGTAAAACTGGACTCACTATTTTGGGGATGCCATTACAGGCAATAACAGTAATAACATTTAATGATAAAAAGAACAGTAGGTTGGATCATACTCTTGCCTGGCAAAGACACAATTTAATATGTGTTCTGTTTGGCAGGATGAAGGGGAAAATACTGGTCTTCCTGGTCCTTCCTCTCTCAGGTTAGAGAAATCAGTGTGTGTGTGTGTGTGTGTGTGTGTGTGTGTGTGTGTGTGTGTGTGTGTGTGTGTGTGTGTGTGTGTGTGTGTGTGTGTGTGTGTGTGTGTGTGTGTGTGTGCGCGCGCGTGTGTGTGTGCGCGCGTGTGTGTGCTTGTGTGTGTCCAGGTGTGAGTGTGTTTGCGGGTGCATGCAAGCAAGTGTGTACAAACATACAGTACATGCAGATTTCTATACCAGTGAATGAATTCTGTGTCACTGAAGTTGTGTCTCCTCACAGCCTTGTGGAGTCTGTCCTCTTGTCAGGAGGTCAGAAAGAAAGTTCCACTATGTGACAGAGAAGAAGACCTGGACCGAAGCTCAGAGTTACTGCAGAAACAACTATGATGACCTGGCCAGCCTGCTCAGCATGGAGGACGTTACCAGTCTTCTGAAGAATCGTGAATTGCACATAGATAGGCCAAATTCTGCTTATGCGTGGATAGGGCTTTCTGATGACAGGGGAAATTGGACGTGGTCCCTGAAAGGCACAGGCCACAAAAACACACACTATAGCAAATGGAGTGCGGGTCAACCAAAAGAAAGAGGTGGAAATCAGATTTGTATTGCCATGCATCCTGATTCCTACTGGCTTGTTTTGCCCTGTAGTAGAGAGCGCCATTCATTCTGCTACGATGGTGGGCCTTTACAATAATCTCTCACTAGTGCTTTCCCTTTCACAAAATTATGTACAGTACATGTGAGTGAAATTATATATAGTGTATGAGTAATTTTAACACTCTGGGAGGCTGTTTTTCTCCTCGGACTTACCTTTACATATATACAGGTCTCTCTCTCTTTGACACACACACACACACACGCACACACACACACACACACACACACACACACACACACACACACACACACACACACACACACACACACACACACACACACACACACCGATAGAGTGTTTGAAGACTCTCCCATCACCAGTTAAAAGTTATATTGACTGACGTTCGCAAACTTAAAGCAAATAGCTTTAGTATGTGCTGTATAGGGGAGAACTCTTCCCTGTGTGTCTGATGCTGTTTGGACGTCTTAGCTTGCACATCTGCTGTTTTTGTCGGGCGAGTGCGCGTGCGGGTGTGTGGCCGCAAGTGTGCAGTTTCTTGTTCAGGGCTTTGAACACCTGCTATTTTTCAATGAAAGTTAAAACTCCACAAGTACAGTACAGAATGGTTTAACTAGTACATTATTTGCCTCTGGGATGTAGTGGAGTAGAAACGTATTGGAAATTGGAAATACTCAAGTAAAGTACAAATTCCTCAATGTTGTACTTAGCTACAGTCCTTATTAGGGTAAGTAAGTAAATATACTTAGTTACTTCCCACCACTGTCCTCTCTAGATACACACTATGTTGGAGAAACAGGGAATGTCTGATTTCAAGCTACGCTGGACGCAGACAGACGGGAACATTTTCCACAAGGAGGAGCCAAAAAAGAAGAATTGAGGAGGTATATCTCCTTTGGGCAGTAGTACTGAAGTGTATATCACTATAGCCATAAGCATAGACATTTGAATTGAAACTTGTTTCTTTATTTGTTCCAAATAGGGATGTCATGGTTAATAAATGTCTTTTATTACTGATTTCTTCAAGTTAAAAACTTGTGATTTTAGTTCATCCCATTCTCATCCTGTTGTTTTGAAAAGTCATTGATTGTTCACGAACATTTGATCACAATATTTTGTGTTGACAGTAGGCTATTGGTTAATGTATTTTATTTTGGCAGTGGTAAAGAGAAAGTAATGCTGAATTTTATTTAGCAGCAACATTTTGCAATATGTGAATATAGATATTATTCATATATTTTCACATATTCTTATTTATGCTGTTATGTATATGTTTAAATGTATTTTTGATTATTGCACAAATTGTGCTTTGGAATTCATGAAATCATTTACCGGTACAATAATCCATGAATCATTTGTACCTTTATTTTACATATATGAATGCTAGTAATATAATTACATCATGTCAAACAAAACATTAAACAAAAATTTAAAGCATATTTTTGTTTTGTCCCCCCTGTGCATGTCCCCCCTGTGCATGCATTCGTGCATGAACTTGTGTGATTGATGAGACTTTTTTTCCCCTGCGGGGTAAATACAGGTGCACAGTAGATACAATTTGATGGATCATGTTCAACAAAGAATTTATTAACTTCAAATGGAAGAATAAATAGTTAATATACAGTACTATTTGAAATGAATATGAAGTTTGCACTTCTGTAAACCCATAAAGCTCAAATGACACTCCCTGCACCAATAATTTGGTGGAGCTTACACAAATCAGGAGGGGAAGGTCACACTCCATTAAACCTTCCATTCCCTGTCTATGTAAACTAAGAGACCAGACTTATCCTGTTTCAGGCTATTGAATAGTTAAATTGGCCTTAAGTCACCTTTGAAGTGATATTCTATGTTCCTGATCAGATGAGAATCTTTTTAAGGAATAGCCTGAGGAGACAATGAAATAATCATCATTAACAATCTGTTGTTGTTTTTACTGTACGCTTAAGGAAAACATGAGAGGAAAATGGTCCTGCACGGTATATAAATATATATATATATATATATATATATATATATATATATATATATATATATATATATATATATATATATATATATATATATATATATATATATATATATATATATATATATATATGACACTGTATCTTGTATCTGTTCATACTTGTACAGGTATCTGTTCATGACAGCATGCCTTTGTAAGACCATTACAGAATCATACACAGCTATTGATCCCAGAAAAAAACTCACTTCTCTTTTGGTTTGAAGCTCAAAACTCTATGGCTTTTGGTACACAGAAGGATTGAGTGGATCAATTGAGGATGAGAGAGAGAGAGAGAGAGAGAGAGAGAGAGAGAGAGAGAGAGAGAGAGAGAGAGAGAGAGAGAGAGAGAGAGAGAGAGAGAGAGAGAGAGAGAGAGAGAGAGAGAGAGAGATTGAGATTGTAACCAGACTATAAAATATTTCCAAGGCCTTCATCGATGTGGCAAGCGTGGAACATTTATGGTATTAACTGTGTTAAGTAATGCCCAATTTATACTTTGTCGTGCAACAGTGCATTGCACGGAAAATAGCTGCATATCGGCATGTTGCATCAGTGCAATTCACCATCACCTTTTTAAAAGCAGTGTTTTTCCACCAGTCGTTCACCACTGGTCCTTGAGGTGGTTCCAGGTGGTCTCCATGTGGTAAAAAGTAAAACTCCAGTAAAACTTAAATGATGGAGAGATGTTAACCAAATGGACCCTGATGACCTCTTGTCCGGGCCATGGCTTCATCCATTACAAATAGATTATATTTGCATTTACAAACTTTAAAAGGATATGCAATGTGGTGGATATAAACATAAGTAATAGAAATGAGTTTTAATACGTTTTAAGAGAGAAGACTTGACGGGGGATGCACAACATGCCAACAGCATATGCACCAAGTCCCGCCCCTGCTCGATTATGATTGGGGGGAGACACATCTCTACTCTGATTGGATGAAGACAGAGCCTTCTATAGCCAAAAGCAAAACCTATAAGGTTTTGTTTGACCCAGGATAATGTCCTCTCTGTCAGTTCTGTTACTGTGTATGTTTCGTCCCCATGCAGGGTCTAACCCTCTTTCCCTGTACTGACCATTGAACCAGTGGATAGCACAATGCTCAAGGGCTTTGGAACTTTCTGCTATGTAACTGTGTGATGTCTCTCTTCTAGCTATAGTAGTCGATTCTCTTTACTGGATCCTAGGACATCCGAATATAAATGTGCCACGTCTCCGTGTGTCTGTGTGTGTGCATGTGTGTACAGTTGCAATGAACATAAGTCCAGAACCGTTTGCCATACTGACAGACCCAAACCCTTACTCTAACCCTAACATTAACCCCAATCACAGTGGGGCGGCGGTGGCTCAGGGGTATAGAGTAACTGGATGGTAACCACAAGTTTGCTGGTTCGAACCCGGGCTCCCCCAAAGTTAGTGTTGATGTGTCTCTGAGCAAGACACTGAACCCGTAATTGTTCCTGATGTGCTGGCCTCGTTGTGCCTTGCATGGTTTCCGCTGCCATCAGCGTGTGAATGGGTGAATGTGATGCACATTCTGTATGTAAAGCGCCTTGGATAAAGGCGCTATATAAATGCACCATTTACCACAAAGCGGGACAAACAGCAGGCGGCATGTTTGATGCTATATAACATCAAGCTTCTATATCTTTTTCAAATGGTTCTACGTAGCGCTTCGCTAAAGGTGCTTTATAGCACCAATAGTACGGTAGTATCAATGTAATTCAGGGACTAATGTGTTGACTGTATGTGTTGAAGCATTTTTGAAAAGTATCAAGGCAGAGGAGGATAAAGTTGTGTAATGTTTTTGGCAATGATGTTGCAGGGACGGAAAAAACACCTTGCATTTGTCAGTTGCAAATTATTGCAGAAGCAGAGGTTTGTCAAGTAGATGTTATCAATACGGTTCACCTGTCAGCAATAAGGGAGAGAAGAAAAGTCCTCAAAAATGGTTGCACAAATAGTATTTAGATGACTTGTAGATATTTAGGAACAAAGCCTGAGAGGCCAAATTCAAATTCAGTGAAACTGGAGAGCCATATACAGTATTCAAAACCATTCATTATTCCCTTCGATCAATGCATTGGAGGAAATCTCTGGAGTCACATTGCAACTCCACCTCCTCCAGGGTATGAAAATAAGGTAGATATGATCATTTACAGGGAATAAAAAGAGGGACATTTCAGAGAGAGAAAGAGGGAGAGAGAGACAGAGAGAGAGAAAGAGGGAGAGAGAGGAGGATCCTTTCAAAAGGTATGCAAAATTCTCAATTTTGTTTTTTGTTTGCGTATATTCAGGAAGATTTTTCTGTTTTCTGCCGATAAAACTTTTTTTTTTTTGCTCTGCAACCATACAATCATTAATTTATTATTATTTATTTGTTTTATTTAGCACATATAAAAATGAGAAGTTTAAATCACAATATACTGTATATAAAAAGGAAACAGCGCTGGGAGGAGGCAGGAAGCACTAGGGCAGGGGTGTCCAAAAGGTAGATCGTGATCTACCAGTAGATCACACAGGCCGTGCAGGTAGATCACATGACAGTCCCCCCAGCACATGGACCCTTATAGATCTGTAACTCTTGAGAGTGTAAAATGAAACCAAATGGACCCGTGAGGCGTAAGGGTCCATTTGGTTTCATTTAACACTCTCAAGAGATGTTTAAATTATATTTCCCAATAGTAGACAAAAATGTGAAAGTTCTTAGTTATACAGTGGATACAAGAGACTAAACTTCAACTCAAACCCCCGATACTGTCTTCAGTATAGTAGCATACTGAAAACAGCACTTCAGTAGTAGCATACAAAAAAACCTTCCAATTCTCCCCCACAGTTTTTCATTATAAGTGCATTATTCTTAAACACTATAGCAGTAAGTAACGCCATCACCAACTATTTCAAAGCTCAAACCTTTCTAGGGGGTGTTGAAATGGATTTTCAGCAATGGAACGATCACATTTTTGATGTGTAGATCTTGTTGAGTCGGTCATTTTGAAAGTAGCTCTCAAGTAAAAAAAAAAGTGTGGGCACTCCTGCACTATAGGGCTTATACGAGGCCTTAACCAAAACACAGTCTCCTGACAATAAAACATGGTTTAAGTATGATTTACAAAACAGCAACATGACTGAGATACACAAATGAATAACATGATTGCAATATATGAATAAATAACATGACTAATAACATATTTCCGACATGAAAAATTACCAACATGATTGCCATATTACAGTGCATGTTAGTAACATAATTTCACGGTATGCAATATCAGAGCATAACACAGGACATGTTTGTTTACAGCATGATTAAAAAGAGATGATGAGACAACATGACTAATGATAACTAGAACATGATATGGTGATTAGAACATGATTAACAGCTTTGGTTGACAATATCCTTGTGACGAAAAAATAAAGGTAAATAACAATGAATAGAAGTAGAAAAAGGTAGTAGCTAAAATATTAATATAATTAAAGGTAATTAAATAGGGTCATTTAGGCTCTGATTGATCAAAGTATTTTAGTCTGTTCTAGATAGGTTAAGTTAGATTAGCTGCTGCTTTGTATGTACCATAGAGTGTAGTACCTCTGTATTTGATAGAAAACTGACTATGACTTGTACAGTAAAGGGGAGGATAGAGATTAGTCGCTTGCTTAGTGTTGTGATTGTTGCTGTTAGCTGCAAATAAGCAATGTAACTTAATGTATTTTTCTGTTGGACAGGATGACGGGGAAAATACTGATCTTCCTCACTCTCTCAGGTTAGATAACTCTGTGTGTGTGTGTGTGTGTGTGTGTGTGTGTGTGTGTGTGTGTGTGTGTGTGTGTGTGTGTGTGTGTGTGTGTGTGTGTCTGTCTGTCTGTCTGTCTGTCTGTCTGTCTGTCTGTCTGTCTGTCTGTCTGTCTGTCTGTCTGCCTGTGTGGGGGGCGGGTTGTGCGTGCATGCGTGTGTGAGTGTGTGTGAGCGTGCGTGCGTGCGTGCGTGCGTGCGTGTGTGTGTGTGAGTGTGTGCGAGCGCGTGGGTGCGTGTGTGTGTGTGCGTGCGTGCGTGTGTGTGTGTGTGTGTGTGTGTGTGTGTGGGGGCGTGCATGCGTGTCCCTATACTGTTAAATGCCAGTGAATGAATTCTGTGTCACTGAAGTTGTGTCTCCTCACAGCCTTGTGGAGTCTGTCCTCTTGTCAGGAGGTCAGAAAGTTCCACTATGTGACAGAGAAGAAGAACTGGACCGAAGCTCAGAGTTACTGCAGAAACAACTATGATGACCTGGCCAGCCTGCTCAGCATGGAGGACGTTACCAGTCTTCTGAAGAATCGTGAATTACACATGGATAGACCAAATACTGGTTTTGCGTGGATAGGGCTTTATGATGACAGGGGAAATTGGACGTGGTCCCTGAATGGCACAGGCCATCACAAAAATACACACTATACGAACTGGGGACCGTACCAACCAAACGAAATAGGAGATCCGACTTGTACTGTCATGCAGGGTTCATCGAAATGGTATGATCTGCCCTGTGACCAAAAACTCCCTTCCGTCTGTTACGATGGTGGGTCTTTACAATAATGTCTCACTAGTGCTTTCCCTTTCGCCAAATTATGTACAGTCCATGTGTTAGTGTTGTGATTTAAAACTTTGGCAGGCCAGAATCGATATCTCATGTGCTATCAAATAATTATGCCCAATTCCCAGAATGAAGATTAATCAAAAGACGTAGCAGTAGTCCTTTGATAACATAGAGTGTATTGAGACATATTTTATGTAGTTTCCGGCTGGGCAGTCATCAAGACGCTTGTTGCGTTGGAAGTAATCATACCTTGGAATGAAGGTATAATATGACTGTATCTGGAACGTCCGTCTGAGCCAGAAATCCATGTATGAGAAGCACTTCCTGTGTGCAAAAGTCATTACTACTCTGTGTACAAGGTAGCCAGTGTAGTGAGAGTTTCGGACAAAAAAATCACAGTTTGTTTTTTTGGTCTACTCCATTTTCTTTTAGGTTCTGATTACTTTCTCCAGACTGTTAACCGTTCTTGGTTCGAGGCTCAAGAATATTGTAGGGAGAACTACCTGGATCTGGCCAGTGTGATGGATGAGGACTCTGCAAAGAATGTCAGCAGGCTCATACCTAGAGACGTATCCAATGTATGGATTGGTTTGTACAGAAAACTCTGGGCGTATTGGTCTGATCAGCATAGAGTCAACTTCACACACTGGGCAACAAAACAGCCCGATCTGCTGAAAGATGAATACTGTGTTAAAATTAACACCAATTTTGGGAATTGGTATGATTTTAAGTGTCATACTAAATTGCCCTTTGTCTGCCAAGAAAAAGCCACCAGTCAGTCCAGGATCAAGGTGAAGATCAGCTCTGGGGCTGATGTGAACGATCCAGAAGTCCAGCGCCAGCTCCTACAGCAGGTAAATTGGTAGACGACTTAAGGCTTGAGGACAGAAGGAGTCCTGTAAGTGTGAGAATTTGGCTGAGTGACTGACACTAGATGGCTGAGATTTTGTGCTGGTGACAGAACACACACGTTCCTATGGTGAATGATTAGGTTTATTATGCTGGAGTCCCAGGTCAAGATGGTCTTGTGGCTGCGTTGCACCACTCAAAAAATAATCATAATAATAAAATAAATATATAAGGGTAATAATAATAATATGGGTAATAATAATAATGGTAATGTCACAATTCTTCACATTATTTGCCTCTGGGATGTAGTGGAGTAGAAACTTATTGCAAATTGAAAATACTTAAGTAAAGCACAAATTGTTGTACTTATGGAATTCCACCCATTTTTGTTTCACCAAGTTCATGCATGATTTTATTCAGACCTCCATTTCTAGGAAACAGAGTGTGTGGGGGGTCCTTTTTATCATGTTCAGCACAATATCTCATGTTTTATCATGTTCACACAATATCTCTTAGGCATATTAATGACATAGTAAAATGTTGAAAATGGGTGGAGTTCCCCTTTAAGAACTTAGTTATTCCCACCACTGTCCTCTCTAGATACACACTATGTTGGAGAAACAGGGGATGTCTGATTTCAGGCTACGCTGGACCCAGAGAGACGGGAACATTTTCCACAAGGAGGAGCCAAAAAAGAAGAATTGAGGAGTTATATCTCCTTTTGGCAGTATACTGAAGTGTATATCACTAAGCCATCTACCTACTAACAGTACCTAACTCCAGGGGTGTAGTGGAGGGGGGACGCGGGGGGATGGCGTCCCCCCACTTCTCACATCTAAAATATTTTTGGGTCTGAAAAACATCATTAGCATGGTGAAATACATCTTGATGACATCATCAAGATGTGTTTCACCATGTTAATGAGTTTCCTTTTTTCTGAGAGTGTACAAATGGAACCAAATGGACCCGCTAGGGTCCATTTGGTCCATTACCACTACAACACTGGCTAACTCCCTCTGTCTGTCTCTCCCTCACTCAGAGTGACACACCCAGCTGGCACCTGCGGCAGGTTCCCCAATCAGCCATGCTCCTCCTCCTGCATAAAAGCAAGCCAGCTCAGTCTGAGGGCAGACATAGACCCAGCAAAAGCTCTCCTCAGCTCTTGTTAGCCTTTGTTCTTTTCAGTTATTTTTAGTTTATTTCTGTTTGGCCTGGAGATGGCCGGCAGCCTTGGTTTTCGTTATATGTTTTAGTTATTTATTTAGCAGGAAGCAAATTTTGCTGGCAAGGAACGTATTAAGATAAAATAGTATACTTCAAGTTAATATTTTAAGTATACTTAAGTATAAGTATAAGCATAGCAAGTATACTAATAACAATGTACTTGTAGTACACTATAAAGTATACTCTAAAGTATACTACTTAATACTTCTACGCACTAAATTGGAACAACTTAAAGTTTACTTGAGCATACTATCAATATACTAGTTCTGCACTTCTAGTACATTTAAAGTATATCTAAAGTAAACTACTAGTTTACTTGTTGTTATACTTATGTATACTATTCATATACTTAAAAGTATACTCATCTATATACTGCTAGTTTACTAGTTATATACTTCTAACCCACTTATTTAGTTCATTTTAGTACACTTTAAGTATATCTTTAGTAAACTACTTTCTATACTCAAGTATGCTATTCATATACTTCCAGGTTTACTTAGCACTTTACTTATAGCATGCATTTCAGTTTACTTCTAGTATACTATTCATATAATCATCAGTTTACTATTTATATACTATGTTTATACTTGACAAACATTTGACTATACTTAAAGTACGCTTGAAAGTTAACATACTGCGTTTACACTAAAATCAAGAAACACCAAGACAGCATTAACATGGCACATTTCACTGTATTAAACTTAAAATAAATACAACATGGGTCAACATGGGTCATCATCGGCACCAGAGATTTTCAACCTTTTTCATTGCAGTTACAATTACAATTTTCAGCATTTGAGCCACGGACCAACATTTGATGACGTTTCAGCACCACAGACCACAAAACTAAAGTTTTTTTCATATCACCGTTGCCAAATAGATATGAACGAGACTAAACCCTGGTCAATAAAGTCAAGTAAAAATGTTTCTGTTTCTGTACATGTTTTTTCAAGGTAGATGGAAATCATGTAAATCAACACATACTATTTACTCTAAGCTATTAAACTCTCAGACTTTTTATTATAAAACTTGAACATGGTGTATAACATGTATAACATAAAACAAAGAAGCTAATGTGTGGGGGAAAAGTATAGGCTTAATAGTTGTTAGGTAGGGATAGGTCGAGCCTGGCTCATGGACTATTTACATCGACATGGTACATCAGTAAGAATGTAGGACAAAGTTGGATTCCGTTCAAGCCTTTATTTCCTTTGCACAGACGAGCAGTGGGAATTGAGCAAGGAGGTGGCAGGCTGGACGGTTATGGTTTTTTCTACAATAGATAGAAACACATAATTAACAATCAATCATATCAAACAAACAATTCAACAGTGATTACACCACATGCATATTCCATAAAGCTATAATAATTGCATCTCCTAGAAGTTAACAAATAGCTAATCTATGCTGTAACCTCCAAGGCAAACAAATCATAGTCCTTATATCCCTCACCCCCAGATAAAGTCCAACATGTGAAACCAGAAGCTTGAATTGAACTCACTTCAGTGACTCATAACCGCAGCTTGCTGAGGCTCCAGAGCAGAGGGCTCTCAGCTGGTTGTTCTTGGGCTGTTGTTGCTGCTTTGGTCAAACAGGAAGTGAGAGGAGAGGCAGTCTTATATACCAAGCCACTAATGAGTTGTGAGTGGGGACAGCAGTGATTGGTGATTGACAATTGGGCAGGGATTCCATCCATGAGCAGAAGGGGGAGGGTGCTGACTAGGTGACTCTTCTCTACAATAGTACTTAAGTATACTAGTCTTAAGTATATATCTCTTGAGCATATAAAAAAGTAAACTTAAACATACTAATCTTAAGTATATCTGTTGAGTATATAAAAAAGTAAACTTAAAGCATACTAGTCTTAAGTATATATCTGTCGAGTATATAAAAAGTAAACTTAAAGTATGCTTTTTCATTTTAAGTATAAACTAAGCATACTTATAGTATACTTTTATATACTGCTTTTGCTGGCAAGGAACGTATGAATATGATAATATGATGTTTCTTTATTTCCTATTTATGCTGTTTTGAAATGTATTCATATTATTGCACATTTATTGGCCTTTATTTACATTCATCAATGCTGGTAGTCATTGTATGCTGTTGACCAAAACATTAAACACAATTTAAAGAACAATAATCTATCTGCTTTGTCAGAATGATAGGTCTACTGTGCTTCCATCCTGCGTGATCACACACACTCACACACAGACACATGCTCTTTTGCATTAAATAATGCTTTTTTATCCATAATGTGAGTTCGCTGTATGCACACGTGTGAGCATGTTCACAGAGGAGGATCAGCTGCACTGTATAAACGTCTTCTGACATCATGTCAGCATCCAGGGATGCTGCCTCAAATCTTGTACCAGTAAAACCCCTTATGGGTGAGAACTGGGACCGCAGGTCTGCCATATTATTATTATTTCGTTTTCAATGATGAAATGCTGTTGGTTTAGTGGTGAGACGATTGTAGTTAGTTAATAGTAGTAGTAGTGTTTCAAATGATTTTAAGCACTGAAATATCTTGGGCTTGTCTTGGGTTGCATGCCATCATGTTTGATGGGGAAGTCAGGGCATTTAGGGGGTCATTGCCCTCCCCCCCATGTCCAATCCATGCCTAGATCCGCCCCTGAACACGTGCACTGCAGACAAGCAACACATAAAGGCAATAATAATTGCTTGTTGTCATAATTGGATTCCAGGGCAGTAATCATTTCCTGGCTCTCGGGGACCCAGAGGCCCGATTATATTGTTCATCTGCAGCACTTTATGGCACTACTGCAGTACTTTATCAAAGCATGTGGCCTGTGTGCGGGAGGAGAGAAAGAAACGATTAGCCTCAGGGAAAGCAACACATGGAGCATCCCCTCGCTCTTGTTGCAGTAGGACTAGTAATGTGTGTGTGTGTGTGTGTGTGTGTGTGTGTGTGTGTGTGTGTGTGTGTGTGTGTGTGTGTGTGTGCGTGTGTGTGTGCGTGCTTGCATGCGTGTGTGTGAATGCACAGCTGTTTCATGTGTGCATTTACATTAGGCGTGGCAGGAGGACGTAGATTGACCACTTGGGGCATGGGTGTCAAAGTCTGGCCCGCGGGCCAAATTTGTAATTTGTAATTTCATTTGGCCCTTGAGACATTATCAAATTAAAGGGAGACCACCCATTTTCAACCTTTTAATATGTCATTAATATACCAGAGATTGTGGACAGGATAAAAAAGTTCCCCCAATTCTGTATTTCCTAAAAATGGAGGTCTGAAAAAACATGGTGAAACATGGTGAAACAAAATGGACCCGCAAGGGTCCATTTGGTTTCATGTTTACACTCTCAAAGACTTACATCTGGTTAACCAACATTCCACCATTTAGCCTGGGCACCACCTGGAACCCTCTCAAGGACCAGTAGTGGTCCACTGGTTGAAAACCACTGTTATTACCTGGGCAGGATGCACATTTGGGAGGGCTGTGCCCACCCCTGCCCCCTCAGATCCGGCCCTGCTGCCTCGCTTGTAGGTACTGTAATGTTTAGCACCCTGAGCTAGAGACGAAGCCCAGCATCCAATAGGCAAGAAACAAGCCACGCAAGAGGATTGGCGAGCAAGTTACGACCTGGTCTCTTGCAGGGCCGAATATAGAGCTTTTATGAATGTGCTTTGGATATTCACCATTTTAGGTATCTGAACAGGTATATGGGATAAGTGAATTGCATGTCTCTCTGCATGCATGTCACCAGGGCAGTTCATAGATACTGTCGCCTTATTCATCATTCCCTATGATGCTGCCTAGAAAAGATAGCAGATCTACAAAGCTACAGGGCTATTCTTGGCGTATGAGAACATTGCGGAACAAATCATACGTAACCCGGGAAAGAGGACGAGCAAAAAGACAACTCAGGAACCACTGTCAGACAAAGTGAGAGAAATAAAGAGGGTCAGTGGGATCATAATTCAGCCGTGCGATCAGCTGCGGCGGCACCATCTAAATGAGTTCCTCCTTCGTCCCCTTCGATGTATAAGATGGAGTTTGGCTGATAAAGCTCTGTGTCGCCAGCCCTCCAGCCAGGCTCAGCTTTCTGTGCTATACTGCTGCTAAATCACTGTTCCTCCATCGCTCCCCGCTTCTCTAAGCTACTGTATGAACTATAATGAGAAAAGAGAAGGCAGGAATATGGCCAGAGCGGGCCTTATTGGTGCACCTGCTGTAAGTTGGCCTGTTGCCTGTGGCTGTTGTCTGACCGTTTATTTCACCCAAACAATCAATGCGCCTTTAATAGTTGCGGTGTTTATCCCACGGGTTTTCAACCAGTGGTCCGGTGTGGGTCTCAATAAATGTCCTCAAATGGTGGACCGTGGCTCAAATGCTGAATAAATAGTGGGCCATGGTATCAAAAAGGTTGAAAACCACTGGTCTATATCCCATATGGGAAAAAACGTTATGCAAACTCTTCAAAGTGGCACCTTTCATACAAGTCACTTAACAAAAAACATGCTTTGGATCTTGTATCTGTTTTGTATACTGTATATGTGATAGGCTATATAATTCTTATAAATTACAAATTATGTATTATTTCACTTTACAAAAGATACTGTGGATCTTATATACTGTATTTTTGAATGTCATATAGAATTCTTATCACAAATCTAAGAGATCTAAGAGTTCGCATATAACGTTTTTCCATATGGCTAATCTAGGAAGTCACATACCCACAACCTGCTCATGCATGATTCATGAAGGTGATATTTGCCATGCTAACATGTGCCATGTGGGGTGGCACATGTCAGCAGAGAGGTGTGTGTGTGTGTGTGTGTGTGTGTGTGTGTGTGTGTGTGTGTGTGTGTGTGTGTGTGTGTGTGTGTGTGCGCGCGCGTGCGTGCGCGCGTGCGCGTGTGTGCGTGTGCGTGCGAGCGAGCCAGGGCGGATGCAACATTTCCCAATTGGGGGGGCAGGTGAAAATGGTGTGGGGGCGGTTTCATCACCTGTGACGCGAAGCAACATGGGTGATGAAGCCACCCATATCACCCATGAAGCCGCACCCATACCATTTTTTGTTACAGGACTTAAGTATTAGGCAAGTAGGCTAAGCATCAATAACAAAATCAGTTCAGAGATCAACTCAGAGAGTTTTCTGTTTTCAATGATGAAATGGTGTTGGTTTGACAATTGTAGTTAGTTTATAGCATAGTGTTTCAAATCATTTAAATATATTTGAAATTTGAGTTGTTTGCATGCCATCATGTTTGGTGGGGCAGTCAGGGCATTTAGGGAGGCATTACCTCCGCATGCCCATGCCTAGATCCGCCCCTGGTGTGTGCGTGGGTGCATGCATGAGTGCGTGTGTGATGTGTGTGTATGTGCTGGGAGGAATTAGTTGACTCAATTGTGGAGGAAAAGGACACTCTGGATTTTAAAGTGCACGTTTTATTTGTGCAGCAGAGCCACCAATAAAGGTGGCTAAAGGTTAATAAGAATAAAGGTTAGGTTCCAATAAAGGTTTAATTGTGAAAGGATATAGCTTGGTTTAATAGTCCAAGTGCAGTCCTGTGTGACACGGTTTGTGTCATACTCTGAATATCTCGCATCCAAGCTGCTGCACAATTCAGTAGAAAATAACCAAACAATTGTCATCCTCTCAGAATTAGCTATTCAGTTTAATAGGGAAAGTAATGGATTCCAATTGACACCAGCTCTGTCACCATTAGATATAGGCCTAAGCCTTTCCCATCTCTCCTTTCTCGCATTTGTGCTCCATAATGTACATTTAATGACAGTTTTTAATTGTCATCCACATTTGCCTCTGTCATTTTCCTCCGTTACTGTTGTATAGCTCATTATGAGTTTTAATTGAATATTGGCTCCACACACATGGCCATTAGCAGTGTGAGCTAATGAGGTGCAGAGTGGAGAGGAGCTTTGCCAAAAACATCAGTAGTATATATGAGGCTATTATGGCAACAGCAGCCAGAGCATGCACCAGGGGTATAAGTGCAGTTCATTGTAATATTCTATGGGCCTAGTACAGTGGTTTTCAACCTTTTTCATACCAGGGCCCACTATAGCCACGGACCACCATTTGATGTTGAGTTTAGTCTCTCGGTCCCAAAACCAAAACCGTTTTTGTCTACAATTTAGGAGATAAACTGGCCAAACGTTGTCAAAATACCAATTCTTTTACATGTTCTAAATGTGTAGATTCTGGAAAACTAAGTAATTCAGATGTTTAAATATAATTAACTCTTGAGAGCGCAAAAACAAAACCAAATGGACCATTAAGGGTCCATTTGTCCATTTTACAGACCAATAAGGGTCCATTTGATTACCAATTGTCCATCATTTAGCTGGGGACCACCTGGAATCCTCTCAGGGACCACTGTTGGTCCCCGGACCACCTGTTGAAAACCCCTGGCCTAGTAGAAACCGCACACTGCAACCCAAATTTCTCTTCCTGTCTGTTTTGGCCTTTCACAGTGTTACTGCGTGCAATTCCCTATCCAAAATAGGGATGCCAGTCAGGTTTAAAGTAGTAAAATAATATTAACATTAATATTAGTAACACTTTATATGCTCTATTCTGAAATTGGCTAGGTGTGAGGAGATCAATCAATGCAATTGATATCAATCAAGACAATATTTTGGAACTATTTTTGGTCTCCATCCATGCTGTGTAGTGTGGCATATAATGTATTTGAAATCTACTTTGTTGGACACTAGAGCCATACAGTATGTGAACATGGACAACAATCTCTCCTGTTTTCTCCCTCTGAGAGTGGTCTTTTCATGCAGGTATAACTCCAACACCTCCTGGTGGCGAAGATCTGAACTACAGCAATTTTATGGTCTTAAAACAGCACAAGGATGCCCTTTATAAGACTCAGGACTGATTGCCCTTTACTTTACTTTAGCTCAGATTTAAAACCAGTACAAGCAGTGCTGAAGGGCACTTTGAAAGTGTGTGTGTGTGTGTGTGGGGGGGGGGGGGGGGGGGGGGGTAAGAAGCCAGAGGAAGAGATTAAATATTATGAGAACAGAGGGAGATAAGACAGACCCAAACATGAAAGAGCATCTCTCAGGAGTCTAGGAGATGATCTCTTGAATCTCCCTGTTTGTTGTACATGAATCATATTCTCTCTAGTCTACACAGACATGAAAACACAACTGATATGCATCTTGCATGCATGCAAGTCTGTGGACCAGAGTCAGTGCGCATGATGGCCAGAGGAGGTTTACAGAAAACACACCTATAAACAAATAAAGAGCTAAATAAATAAATGAATGCATGCTCCTCATAGCACAGATCAGGGGCGGATTGGCACATATTTTCCCACCGGGACAATTTTGCCTTTGCCAGGCCACACTGGGGGGGGGGGGGGGGGGGGGGGGAGCTGGTTAACCAGATGTAACTCTTTGAGAGCGTAAAAATGAAACCAAATGGCGGGTCCATTTGGTTTCATTTTTACACCCTCTAGAGTTAAAATATTCATCATGTGAATTGGCCCAACTTAGTCTCCACAACTAGAGAATGTAGAAGATTAATGGTTATTTTGATCTGTATGTTCCAGGCGAGCATCTAACACATTCTAGTGCATTTTGGAAGGATAGTTTGCCTGGCCTGGGCTGGTGGCCTGGCCTGCCCTGGACTTTAAAAAATAAAATAAAATAAAAATAAAAATCTGTCCAGGCCACTAGGTGGCGCAGGCACAGATCTCCACCAGGTCAGGCAGGTGCACTAGCAATGTTGATGCAATATGAAGAATAGGACAGGTGCATTTTGATCACTTGTCTGACTAGATTAGGTGTGCTGATTGGTGTGATGTTTGGACAAACTAAAAGAATGTGCAGACGGACGGATCATTTGCAAAATATTATAGGCCTAATCTCTGACATGTCTTCAGCCTGCAGGGACAATTAGAATTAACATTTGAAAGAGACAAGTTGGCAGCTGCACACGGACGGTGTGAACCCAGTCTCACCCAAACACAGCTAGACCCCTCTAATTTATGTGTTAATTACCAAAGGGGTGCACATTCTTGAATGTTTGACTAGCTGTACATCTGTACTTCATTTTGTCTAACAATATTGCAATTAGTGGTAGGCCTATCATGCATTGAATGCACACACCCCTAGGGCCTAGGCCTATAGGCTATATTGTCACTTGAACTGTGACGATATGATCAACTTTTGAACCTTACTTTGTGCAGCCAGAGACCAATTAAACCACTTTTTACATAATTGCAATATAGAGATTTGAATGATTTTTCCCACAAAACTCCCCAAATACTGTATGATTAAATTGCCTTTAATGCAGTATTTTTCATGCACATCTAAGCAATGTAAAATAAGGCATTTTAAAGTGTACACTTAGAACCAAAATGTTCATATTGGCTAGAGAACTGTAGACTTTAGAAACAGTAACACAAGTCAGAGCAGAAATCAAGCGTTTAAAAGTGCGTTGTCTCTTCCTCGTTAACTTTTGTGAGTGATGTGTACAGTGTATAACTATACCCATCCTCTATGTCTACACATCCTGGAAGTTCACTTAAGAAATACAAGCAGTGTCTAGCTAGTTTCTAGCAAGAATAAGGACAGGAAGCCAAGACACCTATGGGGGAGTCCACATTGGTTCATGGGAGGAAACAGACATGCTCAGTACAGACCAAGGACTATCTAATAAGGACAGGAAGCCAAGACACATATGGGGGAGTCCACATTGTTTCATGGGAGGAAACAGACATGCTCAGTACAGACCAGGAAGTATGACGCTTGCAAACCATGCATGCCATTGGTCTCTTGGATGCGAGCTGACGCGTCTTGGATGGTTTGCCAAGCGTCAAACTTCCTGGTCTGTACTGCGCATGTCTGTTTCCTCCCATGAACCAATGTGGACTCCCCCATAGGTGTCTTGGCTTCCTGTCCTTATTAGATAGTCCTTGGTACAGACCAGGAAGTTTGACGCTTGGCAAACCATCCAAGAGACCAGCTATTTTATGCATTTCTTCAACATGCCAACGGTATTGTAGGCCTACAATAACAATGTTACTGTACAATAGGCCTAATGTTCATGTTGTAGCCTACTATTACCAAAAGCAATCTAAAACAAAGCTAAAGTCCTTTAACGTTGGGCTCTTGACTGGGTCCAATGCATTTCTGCATACTTCAGGTCCAGGACTTGTCCCTATTTGTTGTCCTCATTCTCTATTCAAGTCTATGTAACAGAGCCACCATTGGACTGGCCCCATGAAGTGGACGGAGTCGTCGTAACTCTGTCTATACTCTATGGCTCTGGCCTACTCTAAAGAATGTTGGCTACACACTTTTGGAATGAATGTAGCCTACGCTAAACATGGTAGATCTAGATCCAGTGGCTGCGTGAATAGGTGAGTCCTACTCGTTAATTCATTTTATGTTTCATTTTAAGTTTCATTATCAAAACAGCAGCCCCACTCCCAATATAATAATATCAACAGGTTAAATGATTCTCATTCTACACTACTAGTCAGTTAACTGCGAGGTTGGCCGCTGTGCCTTGTCTTAGACTTCTGTCTCTAGTTCATATGTGGATGATGATCAGGGTGCACAGTTGTTTCTTCTGTTGCTGTTGTTGTTGTTGTTGTTGTTGTTGTTGTTGTTGTTGTTGTTGTTGTTGTTGTTGTTGTTGTTGTTGTTGTTGTTCTGGCCTAGACCTGTTGTTCTCGAGAAGGGGGGGGGGGGGGGGGGGGGTCATGGTGACCTTGACATTTGACCCTCAGAGGACCTAGAATATCATGGAACAGTTCAAAAATGTGAACTTTAATTAATTATAGATTGTAAATGATGCATTTTTTTGTTTATTTTTTACATAGCCCTGTCTTCCAGCTCATAAACCCCACCAAAACAGG
>CM076970.1:35612850-35652850 GCA_039105355.1 Benthosema pterotum
GACAGTACAATCAGTCTACAAGCTCACATTGTGAACTTGTGATCATGAAAATGTTTGAGCTCTGCACCACTGAAAGGAATTAGATAGATGCATAAAATGCAGACGCAGGTGCACGAACAGCACACACACACACACACACACGCACACACACACACACACACACACACACACACACACACACACACACACACACACACACACACACACACACACACACACACACACACACGCTCATGCACACAGCTGCAGCGCTGAAGAGCGCTGTCAATAGCTGTACCGCAGTTATTTATCAAAGCCTTGGTCGTTCCAGGCTCTCTTTTCCCCCTGCCTCTCCTCTTTCTCCTGGACATACCAGGGTATAGGCTGATATTCTATTGACCTGCTGGGTCTTCAACAGGTGGTCCGGGTGGGATCCCCTGGGGATGAAAGGGGGATCCTCAGAATTACCACCTGGGGCCCCATCATGTTACTGTATATATTCCTTTCTTCTTATAATGTAGATTGTTAGAGAGTCCACAGGAATGTACCTTTCAAGCCTGTTTAGTCAACTCCCTGTTTTATGCAAGGCATTAATCCATGCCGGTATCTTGAAATCTTGTGGGTCAAAAAGAACAACCACATCAATTGGAAACTATATGATTCCCTGCTTTCATATGACGAAAATTAAATTAAGATTCAATGACTCGTCCTCGGTCAGAAACGGTCAGCCTACAATTTAGTGGACATGCTTAATCCAGAGCAATTTACGGTAAAAGTAGAAAAGAGTAGAAAAAATAAACATGGTAATCAAAACATCAAAACATAAAAAGTCATCACATAGGCTGCACAAGCGCAAATAACATGCATTCATGAAATTGTTTTGAATATTTAATAACATATTGTATGTCCCTCAAGCCTATTTCTGATCATTTTAACTTGAATCATCATTGATATAACTCCTTATAATTTTTTATGACAAGGAGTTATCAGTTTAGCTGCAGTACCACAATGTCCTGAGGTGGTGGGGGCGCTGATATGGAGATTATTCATGTTTGAGTCATTATAAAACTGGTGCTAGATAAAACCAGGCTTGGTTTCCAGGCCATGTCCAGCTTGGAAAATTAACAATATTGAACAACATTGTAAACAAAGTGGAAAATTAATGCAAATTTGTAACCGAAGGCTGAAGAACAGGAAGAATTGTACAAAGTAGGGTGCATTGATGACATCATTATGAGGCCAAAATCAAACAAGCTGTTTCTGAGAGCAATTTCCATTGTAGCTCCTTTATGATATGTAAGCCTGATTGTTCAAACTTGGTTATTTGTGGGGATATGAAACACACATGGGAGCAACTAAAACAAAACAAAAAACTGGAAGTTCATGTAATTTCCCCTCTATATCTAGTATCAAAGGACATATTCATTATAGTAGTCACATACGTTATGTACTCCACAGCCCCACAGTTGAGAAGTGACACACAGTTTAACCTAGTCAAATACACATTGACTTGGCAACAAATACACTGGAGAGAAGGAATAACAATAATAAAAAGGCATGTTGTCGGTAGAACGTAATTAACAGCACCAGACTAATTTCCGGCAAACACTTCATGGAAATTACATCTGAAGGGAGCAGTCGAGCGAGAGAATGGATATCGATCAGTCAAGTATAGAGAGGAAGCTTTCTTTTAACAAGAAGCAAAACGACTGAAAGACATGTAGCCGGGAATGTGCAGAGGCAACAAGAGACCGAATGGATGAATTGATGAATGACTTTATTGCAAACATTAAACAAACAAACAAACAAAAAAACATAAGCACATGCATTTTTGATGGATCCTATTTTGAAGTTATGCTGTAGTGTTTCCTGTCTGGCCCTGTAGTTGTTACTTGACTAGTCTTGTCTAGCCATTCTTTATTTGTGGTTCTTGGTTTCACCTGTGTCTCGCTTTCTACAGCCAATCCAGGTATATTGATCACCTGTGTCCTGTTAATCTTGTGCCTATTTAAGCCTTGTGTTTGCTTGTTTTCTTTGTTGGTTTATTGTGTATCGTATCGTGTATCCTGAGTTCCAAGGCTGTTTGATGGTGCTGCTCTGCTGCAAATTTAAGTTACATTTCCCCTTGATTCTGTCTTCCTTGCATTTGGCGCGTACTTGTATTACTGTACATCCTGACAATACAAGCATTCATATACAGCAGGGGTTTTCAACCTTTTTGATACCAGGGCCCACCATTATTTCAGCATTTGAGCCACGGACCACCATTTGAGTACATTTTAGCCCCACAGACCCCAAAACGAGATATTTCCTTTGCTTTTGTCCAGGCTGGATTTGGGAAACAAAACAGGCAACCATTAATCTTCTACATTTTCTAGTTGTGTAGAATTGGGCTAATTAAGATGATGAATATTTTAACTCTTTAGACAGTGTAAAAATGAAACCGCAAGGGTCCATTTGGTTTCATTACATTACATCTGGTTAACCAACTTAGCTTGGGGACCGCCTGGAACCCTCTTAAGGACCACTGGTGGTCCCTGGACCACCGGTTGAAAACCTCTGATATACAGTAAGCACATGGATGTGCGTATGCTTTCACAAACGCAAGCAAAGATACAGTACATATGGTGACATTGTCAGGGGATAAGATTGTGTGTGTGTGCGCGTGCGTGTGTGTGTTTTGTGAGCTGTCCCAGTCCTCTTCCTGTTAGGTAACAGAGGTTTGCACCCTCAGCCCCATGCAGGCCTGTGGACACGTCCTTGTCAGAAGACAGACGGGACTGCTAAGAAAAGACATTGACGTCAGAACAACGGCCATTTTCAACCCATTCCCTTTCTCCCTCTCTCCCTCCCTTTTCTGTCCCTCCTTGCCAGCGAGGACATCCTCTCTACACCATGCCAGAACCGCATTGAGAAGCACTTAAGGAAATACACTGCTGCTCTGCACTCCCCACATGTCCCTCTGTTCGCCTCCGTTCCGGGACCCATGAGGAGACCCATAAGGGGACCCGCGAGGGGGTCCGGAACGTTCCTAACCCTTTCTCTGCTGTATGCGCTTTGGTGTTCCTTTGAGCAATTGAAAAATAGCAGATCTACAAGCCCATAGCGCGCCACCGCCACAATCTAATGGTCCTTGGCATGAAATATGTTGAGCATCACTTACACGGGACCATATTTTTTTTTTTTTTCAGAAAAACTAGAATCTAATGTCAGAAACTAGAATGTAGTGTCCAAAAAATAGATTCTAGCGTCGAAAACTAAAATCTATCGCCAAAAAAAACCTAGAATCTAGCATCTGAAACTAGAATCTAGCATCTGAAACGAGAATCTAGCATCTGAAACTACAATCTAGCATCAGAAACTAGAATCTAGCAACAGAAACTATAAACAAGTATCGGGAACAAGAATTTGACCAATATGGGCTAAAAAACAAGAACTGGGGACGGAGCGTGCTGCAGCATGTTGCCGGGTCAGAGGAGAGGCCAGCAGCGCTCCGTATGGCTTCATCTCCCCGGCAGCGCGTTCCTCCCGGCTGTCACCTCACGCTGTGGAGCTTGGAGGCATCTGCCAGCAGCACTCTCTCTGCTGCCACTGCCGCTGCTGATGCCATGCACACTCGCCTGTCATACTGTTGTTGCCTTCGGGCACAAACCTTGCGTCATTCTGCGCATTTCAACTTTTTTTTGTCATTCTCCACATTTCAACTTTTTTTTTTATCATTCTCTGCATTTCACACTTTTTGTGTGTGTTTGTCAATCAGTGGATTCAGTGCCCTAGTTCTTTGTGATACAGGAGTGCCAAAACAAAGTGCCAAAACAAGCGTGCCACAACAAAGTGAAGAAACTGTAGCCGAACGACATGCTCATAACACATTCTAACGCATCAAAATGCAGTGCGTCACACAGCGACACCGTCGTGAGATATTTTGTGTACTTTTGGAAAAATAAATCTGTGTGAAGACTGTGTGAAGGTTTCAAAATAGCTGACCAACGAAAATAATTTATAAGAGGTTGTGTCAAAAAAGACTACATTAGATCCTTTATGCAGTATATTATTGTCCATAGTCCATTTCCTGAAAAGTTACAGTTTTTTTCCGCATACAAGGTTTCCTCCCCGCGGTGCTGATCTGCAGGGCAGGTATAATAGAGTGTATATAGAGCTGACTGTGTGAGTCAGGTGAGTGTGCGTGGCCAAGGTGGGTGAGGGCACAGAAACTGGATGAGATGAACCAGAGGAGATCCGATGATGTCAGCTCTTTGGTGTAGCGTGTGTGTGTGTGTGTGTGTGTGTGTGTGTGTGTGTGTGTGTGTGTGTGTGTGTGTGTGTGTGTGTGTGTGTGTGTGTGTGTGTGTGTGTGTGTGTGTGTGTGTGTGTGTCATTATATTATTTAGCATGACATTGCGGAACAGAAACCTTGTCTATGTGCTGCGTTGAACATCGCTGTGGGAGTTCAGGGGAAGGATATCTAAAGCAGTGGTTTTCAACCTTTTTCATTCCAGGGCCCACTATTTATTTATTTATTTGAGCCACGGACCACCATTTGATCACATTTTAGCCCCACAGACGCCAAAACTAAATATTTATTTTGTTTTTGTTCACAATTCCAGGATGGATTTGGGAAACAAAACAGTCAAACATACAGATCAAAATGACCATAAATCTTCTACATTCTCTAGTTGTGTAGACTTAGACTAGTTCAGAATATGCATATTTTAACTCTTGAGAGAGAGTTAAATCTGGTTAACCAACTTTCCATCATTTAGCCTTTCAACCATCGGTTGAAAATCACTGATCTAAAGTAATTTGTTACTTTCAGTACTATTATTATACTTTCGTCCAGTAACTAGTAATATTATTTCACATTATGAGTAATATAATATATATTACAGTTACCGTTAACAATAGGGTCCACCATTGTCATTGCAGAGTGCAGACGCACACACACAACGTGGCCACGCTGTGCCTCTGAGAGTCACCCTAAGCCCTGAGCGTTCAGAACGCTAGACCCCGCCCACTCCGGCGTGCTGAAGCATCATGGTACAGAGCCTTCACTCCCATCGGGGCGGGTGCAGAAACACACAGTGTTCCTGACCCCGCACACAACTCTTATCTCAGTGCCTCTGGCATTGTACAGTACTGGAGTGCTGTTTACACCCCTGGGGTTTATTTCCAGCCCGCTCGCTATGTTCATTTCCCCACTATCTTGTCTGTGCTTTGACATTTTGTCAGTGAGATCATGTGTCATCCGCTGGGAGGGCGGTGCGACAATACGAGAATAATACAATAACGTATAGTTTCTCTTCTGACCGTGTGGAATAGAAATGAGGGCCGATGTACAGTACAGACGGCATATGAGGTTGCTCATAACCTTTCCAGGTGGTACGCTGCTGACAGAAATTACAGTACAAATCACGAAGCACACTCATCAATCGCAGATGATGTTCTGTCTCTCAGAGGTGCAAAAACAGCCGAATAAAGTTGCGACATGTACTGTACTATAGACATCCTGTTCTTATTGCTGCCTGTGGTGTAACCTGTCAGAAACTAAGTTAAGATGTCGGCTGAACCATGTAGTAACACTTTGGTCTTATAATGACGGTTCATACTGGATGTCATATAAGTGTGATATTTACTGAAGCTGTCCCAACACTGAATTAACAAGCCCCAATAATATACTTAAAGGGGAATTCCACCCATTTTCATTATTTTTCTGAGAGTGTACATATGCAACCAAATGAAAAAGAAGCGTCTAAAGAAACCCATTAACATGGTGAAAATACATCTTGATGATGATCAAGATGTTTCACCATGTTAGTGGTTTTCTTCAGACCTCCATTTCTTGGGAACACAGAATGGAGGAACTTTTTTTATCATGTCCACCCAACACCTCTAGGGTATACTAATGACATATTACAATGTTGAAAATGGGTGGAGTTCCCCTTTAATTGACAGTGTTACAGGACAATAGCCCACATGATGTGTTCCCATATGTCAACACAATGTTGACATATGGGAACACCTGATTGAAAGTGGATAAAAGCAATGTTTCTTTTTTAGTTTTTTGATGGCTGTGAGTGACCTACACAATATGCACTATGGAAGTGGCTTTTCTCTTAATGAGAAATATAAGAGCACCTTAAGAGACCCTTATAGTGATGGTCAATTCATCTCATGTTGGCTACAAGTACAGGAGAGGGGAAGGAGGGGGACATCAAATCAAAAGAACAATAGGCTTGTTTAGTGGAAGTTTATATTTTTCAGACATGCACAGTGCTACACAATATTAAATGACAACCCTGGCATGACATAAAAGCCATATGGCATATGCAAAAAAAAGTAATGGTGCGGGCAAAATTACTTTTTGCCCCCATCCAAAATCGGGGAAAAAAAAATCTGGGCTCTGGGCCTGCTACTCGAACTCTTTCCATAATCTTTCATTTCACAATGCTTTGCACTTTTCACCGCCAAACGTTAGACTATTTCTCAAGTCCCACTGGACCTATTGGAGCATTTCCCCTCTATTTATCCTCCTGTTCTCCCCTGGAGAAATAACTCATTCTTCAGCATCTCTCTCTCTCTCTCTCTCTCTCTCTCTCTCTCTCTCTCTCTCTCTCTCTCTCTCTCTCTCTCTCTCTCTCTCTCTCTCTCTCTCTCTCGTTTTCCCCAGCTGATTTTCAGGCCAATTTCTGAGTATATTATTATGTCACCTCATTTCCTGCGTCCTCGCCCTTTTGCTTGACTCACCTATAAATATTCTTAAGCTTAATACACAAACAAACAAGTTTATCAGGTCAGGGAGATAACCATTCACAGAGTAGATACAAAGTCATACAAAACACACACACACACACACACACACACACACACACACACACACACACACACACACACACACACACACACACACACACACACACACACACACACACACACACACACACACACACACACACCGTACAGATCCCGTGGGCAGTGCCGTTTATTTGTTCGGTTTGTTTTCCAAATACTATCAAAGATGATAGTTGTAGTAACATAATGAAGATGACTGGTGCCAGATGGGCTGATAATGGTATTTCCTCCCGCCTCCGTTGTCAAATAAAGCATGTTTTTATGGTCAAACTTTGGATAGGTAGCTTTGCCTAAGATGAATTGAAACGACTTATTAGTCTTAAAGCTATATACACATCCATTAAACCAGATTGTACATTTGAATCATTGTGACTGGCATATTTGTCACTTAAGCCATTCTCTGCCCGAGTCCGAATAATGGCTGTGGGTGCGTGTGTGACACACACACACACACACACACACACACACACACACACACACACACACACACACACACACACACACACACACACACACACACACACACACACACACACACACACAGACGTGACTGTTATGTATAGTATAATAAAGGGGTTTTAAACAGGTGATCCGGGGACCACCAGTGGTCGCTGAGAGGATTCCAGGTGGTTCCCAGGCTAAATGATGGAAAGTTGGTTAACCAGATGTAGCTCTTTGAGAGCGTAAATATGAAACCAAATGGACCCCTGCAGGTCCATTTGGTTTCATGTTTACACTCTCAAGACTTAAAATATTCATCATCTGAATTAGCCCTAGTCTGCACAACTACGGTAGATTAATGGTCATTTTGATCTGTATGTTTGCCTGTTTTTGTTTTCTCCGAAATAATTGGAATTGTAGACAAAAGCATAAGAAATCTTTATTTTTGGGGTCGGTGGGGCTAAAATGTCATGAAATCCGTGGCTCAAATTCCGAATGAATACTGGGTCCTGGTATGAAAAAGGTCGAAAACCACTGGTATAATCAATTTGGGGTCTATAGGAGCACTCCACTCTTTCTCTGATATACCGGTACTGCGCAGTAACATCATACTGAAATACAGTACGTAACATTGACGTCATACTGATTATTAGAGTATTGAAGCTGGCAGCTTAAGGATCACACTGTTTGTTTAATTGACTCCTTCACAATCAATTCTAATATTCCTCTGCCACAACCTCCACAAGCCGTCTCTACCTTCCAGAGGAACATTACACAAGATCACACAGGCCTTCACCTCACTGTGGGGAACATCAAAAGCTAACTAGTCCACTCGTATCCACACCATAGCCCTTTAGATACAAGTAGACATCGCTGTGATTTTCCCCTATTTAACACTAATAACTACATTAATTTATATCTTGAAACCTGCTCCGTTTTTACGTAAATAGCCGTTAATGATGATGGATCTAATTGCTGGCTCCTTAGGAGGTGTTTCTGGAGTGTTAGTGGGTCACCCGTTCGACACGGTCAAAGTGAGGATGCAGGTCCAGAATGCCAACAAGCCTCTGTACCGCGGGGTTTTCCACTGCTTCCAGACCATCGTGCGCCAGGAGTCCGTGTTCGGCCTGTACAAGGGCATCGGACCGCCCATGATGGGCCTGTCCTTCATCAGCGCCATAGTGTTCGGCGTCCAGGCCCAGGGCATGCGCCTGCTGGGCGAGGACACCCCCCGGAACCAGTTCATAACCGGTGCGGTGGCCGGCGCCCTCCAGAGCTCCATCTGCTGCCCCATGGAGCTGGCCAAGACCCGGCTGCAGATGCAGAGCAAGGCCTCCGAAAGGCTGTACAAGAACTCCCTGGACTGCCTGTCGCACATCTACCGGCACGAGGGCATCCGGGGGGTGAACCGCGGTATGGTCACCACGCTGATCCGCGAGACGCCCAGCTTCGGCGTCTACTTCTGGACCTACGACGTGCTGAGGCGCGAGCTGGGCTGTGGGCCCGGCGACTCCCACGTGCTCCCCAAGCTGCTGTTCGCGGGCGGCGTGACGGGCATCGCCTCGTGGCTGGTCACCTACCCCGTGGACGTGATCAAGTCGCGCCTCCAGGCGGACGGGGCGGGCGGCGTCTGCCGCTACGCGGGCATCGTCGACTGTGTGCGTCAGAGCGTCCGGAAAGAGGGCTACATGGTGTTCACGCGAGGCCTCACCTCCACCGTCCTCCGGGCGTTCCCCGTCAACGCCGCCACCCTCGCCACGTACACGCTGGCCCTGAGGTGGATGGAAGCGGCTGGCGTGCACCGTCCCGACTGCTGTGGACAGAGACCACGGAGGAAGTCCACTTCAGCCGAGGTCAAAACGTCTCTGTAGGGGAGAGTAAGAAGGGCCCCTTTACAGCCATGCAATAACCCGGAAGGGGGAGAAGAGAAGGAGCAGAGAGCCTTGCTTCTTCTATATGTACAGGGAGAGAAGGATTCATTCTATTACCTCTGAGAGAAAGGGAGACATTAAGGACTAGAGAGCCTATTTCCTCCAAGTAATAACCAGAGAGAGGGAGGGAGCAGAGAGCCCATATTTCCCCATGTGAAACTCACACTTGCGTGACGTGAAGGGCGCCTCGCTGCTTCTGAACAAACACCGTACACCGAGCAAACATCTATTGCTCTCCGCCACGTCAGATTCGTGCCGGCCAATCGCAATTTGCGTCCTCGCTTTTGTCGTCAATGTTTTGCGTTTGCACAGATCCTCAAAGCTGCACAAAAGTCCATATGCTGTATTCCTGCGTAATCCGGCAAGCGGCAAACAACAAACTGGACTTAATTTTAGAGGACGGGTGCAGGACGGTCAATGGAGCAGGGCGCCATGGCAGCCCAGAACCCAGAGCCGGTGACAGTAACAGCAGGCGGCATCAATGTTAAAATTGCCGTCAATGCTTAAATATTTAACCTTTTTACCCTTCTGTGCCATCCAGTAGGTTTTGCTTTTTGCTGTCTACCGCTTTCCTGATTCCATGTGAATGCAGCAATAGACTTGGCTGTCACCAGTTTAGGGGCAAAGTCTGAACATAGTTGTCATTACTTGCGTTAGCGGAGCGAGCACAAGTCAAGCGATCGGTTTGCGGTTGTCGGCGTCGACCGTTGACAGCCCCACGAAGTACTCCAATTGTCTGGTTTCTGGTGATGATGTAAGGTTGACGTAATTAGGAGATCTCTAGTAAGCATTGTTGAGTGTTATCTTCTGGAGGTGTCGGGGTCTTGTTCGCTCTGCTCACGCACAAGTAGGCCATGGCCTACTTCCCACAAGTCGCAAGTTTGCACTCTACCGATTGCTGATCGAGTTAACTCTCGCTGCCACATCAGGTCACCTTTATAATCTGAACAAACATTACTAACATCCATATAGGCATGGCTGCCTCATGATGTAATTTATTGGGAGTCTAGGAGCCGCCATGCCTGTGTCTGCTAAACCGAGATGTGAACCCTGGTATTGCAGGAGTGGATATATAAATAATGCAGTGATAGGTGATCGGGTTGTAAGGCCAAATATTCCGACTTGTGCGGAAGGTGATGGAGCCTCTCCGGGTGAAGGCTGGTCAAGGTATTTGAAGGTTTGATGCAAATATACCTTGGAGGAATAATAATAATAATAAATTCAACTCGAGGGCCATCCTTTATAAATAGTTCCTGCTTGGATGCTCATCACAGTGAGTCAGCTATTTCTGTAGACAGAGTTCTACATTGGTGTGATGCCGTAGCCGGCTCCATATAAAACCACGTCCAAATATGAAGCTTGTTCTCTCAGACTATTACATGTACATAGTTTGGTTGGAAATGTCAGATGGCTCTGTAGGCCTCATGAAGTTTGTACTTTTATTGTGTAGATGTTCGTTGTGTTTCTACCTGTTTTGTCTTACAAGTCTATGTTGTATGTCACCTGTGTCCTGTTCAATCTCAGCCAATTCTGTGCTAATTACCGTACTTGCATGAGCGGAGTGGGTGCAAGTTCAGCGATCGTTGTGCAGGTCAGTGGTCTAAGTAAAAACGAGACCCCCACTCCACTTCTCACTGGCAACTCCCGTCAGTGTTAACCCATTAAAAGCGAGAAGGCATCTGCCATTTTAGATGGTTGTGTTTCAAAAACAGCACGCTTAAGGCCTATTCAGAGATGGATTTTCGGTGCCCACCGCGACCACCGTTTCCTACAATATGACGTCATACCACCGCAACCACCGCACCTCCCAGCCCTCCGCTCGGATTTTACTAACCACCGCACCGCACCGCGGTGGTTGCTTGTTTTTAACGGCTGGTTAAAAAAAAGAAAACACACAACAAACCACAGCGCCGTGCGGTGCTGACAGTGGACTATATAATAGCGCGCGGTGCGGTGCTCTGATCGGTGGTCGCGGTGGCCACCGAAATTTCAGACTCTGAAAGAGCCTTTACAAGCTCGAACCGTAGGGTCACTCTTACCATCATATGCTGTCATACATGATCTAATTCTCAATCACAATTTGCCTCCTCACTTTTGTCTGCAATGTTTGTGCTTACGCATTTTGTTTTCAATGTTTGTGTTTACATAAACCCTCAAAGCTGGAGATATGATCGGCTTGCCCTCCTCAAGCATCTTTAAAGTGTGCATACTGAAACTCCTGGTTCAGCATTTAGAATCAGCCTCTTAAAACCTCTGAGCATCTCTTGTGTCCTACATGAATTTAACGGTAGTTCTCAATAATGGATATAAGGATCACAGCAGAGATAACATGCTCCACAGAGTCCGTGCAACAGTGAAATATATTGTAAGAGTTACACTAGCCCGGATCCTGCCCTGAATCACTGATTATTCTCTGGCGATTCAGGTCTGGTAGCACTGCCCACAGGGCTGAGGCAGCTGATTGACCATCTGCCCTGTCTCTCAACAGGGTCAAACAACAAACATGGCTGCCACCACTGTGGTAAATCACAACCATGTCAATCTTGCTAGTAAATCGACCTTGATAAATACGTTGTAGTTTGTTCAAAGAAGTGTCGGGTTTTATAAACATCATCAGCCGACATATTTTACCACTTTTGTTCACATGCTAGTGGCGCTCATTGACTGTTTGATTAGCAAATTGGTTAGCCATAGCCAGTGTTGGGAATATTACTTTACCTTGTTAATATATTACTTATTAATTATTACCTTCATTTTAAAGCAATATATTATATTACAATATTGCTTAATATTACTGTCTGAGCAAGTGTAATATATTAATATTACTATTACATATTACTTTGAAAAAGGTTTTTTACAAAATATATAATTAAATATTTAGTGTCACTATTAATCAAATATTGCGTAGGCCAGTAGCATACCTACCATAAAGCAAGCGCACTTGGCTATCTGGACAAATCCGTATGAAATCAACTGTATTCCTTGAATTCATGAAAGCTAGTAAATATTTTGATGACAAATTATAGAAAATACGTAATTATTTAACTTCTGCAGTTCTTAATAGTTTTTCTGCCGTCCACGCGCTGCTCGTGGACATCCCGTTAGATTACCCCCGCCGGTCACGACGACGGCTCGTATCACGACGAGATGTAGATTTCATTCTTTAATCCAACTATTAGTCCGTGCGCATCGTCTGATGATCATCCCGTTGCTGACTTTCATTTGGGACAGAATTGGGGACAACTTTTTTTTTTCCGTCCCATTGACATGCATTCAACCCAATGCATTCAAACGGCTCTCCTCCGGTTTGCCCCCTCAATGTCGCTGGCGCATGGGTTAAGCAGCCAGGGCTACACAGCTCTTCCTGACTTGTGAACCGGATGTTTTTGGGTACATCGCCAGATGATCGATTAGGCAAGACAACAGACACAGCATAACAGAAACAGCACATCCTGTTTAGGAGATCTGAGCTTCAAAATAAGGGCTTTTTTACCGATCGAACTGGTTTGAGCCGCGGCATTGGAGAGGAAACAAAGAAGATCCGATCGCGGTCAATGAGTTAACTTCTGCAAAATAATTTCACAAGAACACTTGCAACGAAAGTAAGCAAACAGAAAGTAATATTGAAAGTAATGCAGTAATGCAGAAAGAAAAGTATAATATATTATAATTTTTATGTTAAGTAATATATTTATATTACAAGTTACTGCATTTTGGTAATATATTATGTAATATATTAAGTTACGTAGTGCACATGTCCCAACACTGGCCATAGCCACGTTATGACGACATCTGCTATCCTACTATTCTAATGGTTGGTATGAACCGATCGCCATAGACTGCCGCTTTGATAACCCCCATACCATAAACTGCTGCTGTGGGGAGTGCATTCAGTCTGAATAATGAAGTGAAACTAAAATTCATGCTTAGTGTCAGCCTAGAGTTATACCCAAGATAGACTCAAACACACACGCATGCAAACATAAATGCACAAAACGCACGCATGCACACGCGTGTGCACACACACACAAAAACTTACTGAATACAGAGAAATGCATATTACGTTAAAACACAAACAGACAGCAATTCATTAACAGAGATAAACATTACATCCGAGCAAATGTTTGAGACAACTTGTGTCAAAGCATGTTGGAGATTGTTGAAAACAGCAGCATTGTATGAGACATGAGAAATGTTGTGTCAGAGGTCCTGGAGAACGCTACTGTATGTAGGGCCTATATGGGTTGATTGTGTAAACAGAGATGGTGCAATGCCTTCCTGGGCACCCTAGTGGAGCCAAATCAAGTATTGATGTGAACTGTAGTGTACCATTACTGAAAGGAAAAAGTCAAAGTCGCATGATTTGTCACTACGTTACCGCAGCGAAATTGGACCTCCGCTTTTAACCCATCACTTGGAGTGGTGAGCTCCAAGGAGCGGTGAGCTGCGGCTTGCCGCGCTCGGGAATCATTAGCTGATTTTGACCCCCAATCCATCCCTTTGATGCTGAGTGCCAAGCAGGGAGGCATTGGGTCCCATTTTTTAGAGTCTTTGGTATGACCCGACCGGGAATCGAACCCCGGCCTCCCAGTTCCAGGACGGACACTCTAACCACAAGGCCACTGTACTGAGGAATGGAGAAAGTACTATCCCAAAAGTAGTAGTTAGTTATTTGTTTTGGGGAAAACGGTAGAGAAGGGGGAGAAAGTTGACAGCTGGCAAAGGCCGTTGGGTGCTTGGGAGTTGGAAGTTTAGGTGTTGGGGTTGGGTGTATTCCCTTGACCGATTTAGACGGCAAGGTCAATTATTTCTTTACAATACAGTTGTACATAATCAGTTCAACAGGCCTCCCACTCGCTCGCTCACTCACTCACTCACTCACTCACTCACTCACTCACTCACTCACTCACTCACTCACTCACTCACTCACTCACTCACTCACTCACTCACTCACTCCATGGCTTTTAGGTTTATATACTGTACATACAAGTGTGAACAAAGCAGTGTTTCTCAACCTTTTTGAACCCTTTCAATATCTGAGTATCAGTAAGTTATTCCAATCAAGGGAGAAATAAAATGTTTCGGCCGGGCTATACATTTTCGGGAGCACAGCGCCGCGATTGGCTGAAAAATGACAACTTCCAGGAGAAGTTAACAAACCGTAAGTTCCGCCTATTGATAGTCTCTCTGGGTGCCTCCACACTGTGTTTCGGCCGAGCTGTGACGTCACGCCCTCCTTTTTTGAATGGGTTTCAATCGGCACTTCCGGCTTGTTCCGGTCCACATTTTGGACAGTGGTCAGGTTGCAGGAAAGACCCGCAGTTGGCCAAAATGCGGACAGGAACAAGCCGGAAGTGCCCATTGAAACCCATTCAGAAATGCAGGATGTGACGTCACAGCTTGGCCCGAACCGCGGACTGTGCAAAGTATAGTCTATAGAGGGTCTTTGTGGTGCCGTGTCGCGGATGTAAGCCTGGCTAGGTCTGGTGGCACTGCCCGCATTGCCAGGGCAGCTGATCTTTGGCCATCTTTGGGAGCTGGCCATCAGGACAGCTTTAAAGGCTTACTGAGTTATTTGATTGAATGATACATTTCCCTTGTGCGTTTCACCGGAAAATGAGTCTGTGTGGGGTTTTGTTTATTTGCTTTTGGATGAAACAGCAAAACACACTCATAAGTCAAATATATCTTAACCATAACCGGGGAAATGATACCCACATCATTTTTTATATAACATAGAGTATAAGACAGCTTAAGATGTTTACTTTAAAGCGCAAATAACATATACTAAAATTGTTTTTAATACTTAATAATATCTACTAATATTTACTTACATATCTACAGTTGTACTATATAAATTGCTCTGGATTAAGAGTGTCTGCTAAATGTCTAAATCGTAATTTATCCACTAGGTGATTGATAGGTGTTTGGTAGGTAGACCAGGGATGTGCATTGGGCCAAAATAGAAAAACTGGTACAAGTCGAGGCCCTGACATACAAGACTGTATTTCAACATGCAGACACCGGTTTACGATTACGTCAAACATCAAAAAAATAATTTTCCTTCAAAAATCAATGTCCCTTAATAGCAAGATAAAAAGATAAAACTGCATGCATTCAAAACTGAAAGCGCATTGTTAAAGCTCAGTTTCACCTTCTATGATCCTCAAGCACTACTTTCAAAGTAAAATTCTTCAAAGTAAAACAATTTGTTGCATTAATTTCTTATGATGGTGTGTGCAATGGTGTGTGCAGAGGGACAGTTCTAATACTAATATCATCCCACGGGCTGAAGATAATTCATTCACGGGCCTGATTTGGCCCCCAGGCCTTGACTTTGACATATGTGAGGTAGACCATGCATGTTCAAATCCAGGTGTGCTCTTGCATGTCTGTGCTCTTGCATGCATGCATGTACGCGCGTGCTTGTGTGTGCACGCGCATGTGTAAATGTGTGTAAGTATGCGTATTTTGATTGATTGATATACATTAAAAGGCTAAGGAAACGTCCGGGGTTGGGGACGTTGAGGTCCTTGTGGTGATTAAAGTGTGTTATTGGTCTGTCTTTCACTTGTGCCTCGTTATCATTCAGTCATTCCATCACTCTCTCCTTGCAGCCTAGTACTCCTGGACACACACATCTGCCATTAAACTGGCATGACGTTTCGACCGCTGTTCTTAAGAGCGACGAATGTTACATTAACCTCTAGCCGGAAAGAATTTTACAAGAAGGATAAATCATCTCTTTTTTATGTGAATCACTGCTGCTTTCGGCCCTGGAAATAACAGATGAGGGCAAGGGGGGAAGGAACTAAGTAATGTGCTTACAGTGAGAACAGGTAGTCGGAGGAGACGTGGCTGAGGCTCGTTTGAGCCAGCAGTGAGTGATAAAACTGTCAGGGACCCTGGAGAGGAGAATATATACAAGCTGTGGTCGCTCAAGGTGAACGGGATGCGCTGCGTAACCTTCATTCAAAGAGGGAGAGAACTTAAGACTAAGTACAGACAGTGAATAAGTGGAATGGAGAGAGCAAGGAAAAGAAAATAGCAAGCAGGAGGAAATGGAGCCAAATGGGAGAGTAAAGAGAAGTGATGCAACGGTGAGAAAAGAGGAGAGGAAGAGAGAGAGAAAGGGAAGTCCCTTTTGCCTCCTCGTTGTAGTGAAAGAGACATTCAGTTCTTCCTGCAGGGAATACTAATTATTTATCGATCGGCATGTAATCTATTGCATGTTGTCCTGAAGCCATATCCATGCAGCAACCAGGATTACTGCAGGGACATACCGCGTACACTATAGTAGCTCAAATGCACCATAGTGTAGGCCTAATGTTTATTGTTAAATGTTATTTTGTTCAGAACATGCTGACGTGTTATTAAACGCATTTGGCCCAGTATAGAGTAGACCTTTAGGTAAGCCTCGCCCTCGAGTCCACCCTATGACACTTTCCAGTCAGGCTTATTCATTCCAATGTAAATATCATGGACTTTACACAATAAATAATGGTTCATTTTTTGGAACCAGACCCAAAATCAACAAGGCATGCCGTGCAGTGGAAAAATGTGTGTGTGATTTTTTTTTTTTTTTTAATCATATATAGGAAAGCTATTGGTGGAGAGGTTTGTCTATCACATGTTATACTTAGCTTTGATTGGACCATAACAGTTTGGGGAGGGGCTTACTTACAATTTAAATATTAAAATGAATCCCCCACTGGCCCATGGTGACTTGATCAACAATAGGCGATAAAACAGGACCTGGCAGCTCAAAACCGCAATGCTTTTTCTTTTTTTTTTTTCAAGAGTGTTGTGCTATGTAACTCTCTTTTAAATTAGTTTTAAAATGAAATGCCATACAGTATGCCATATCAACATTCATTTGAATGACATAAATCAAACATATATGTCCAGAAACTGAATATATTTGCCAGACAGAAATGCCTGTGTGTGTCTGTGAGTGAATGAGTGTGTCACAGTCCACTGTCCGGACCATGAATTTTGACTGTTTTGGATGTAATCTACAGGACTAATTGTTATTTAAGTACAATCTTTGTCTATGCTCACACGTTCCTTATTGTTTGATTTTGTGCTTTTATTTTGTACTTTGTAGTATTGTTTCCTGTCTGCAGTGTTACCGTTTACCTGCCTTGTCTACCTGTAGCCAGTGTTGGGACATATGCACTACGTAACTTAATATATTACATAATATACTACCAAAATGCAGTGACTTGTAATATAAATATATTACTGAACAAAAAACGTCTAATATATTATACTTTTCTTTCTGCATGACAGCATTACTTTCAATATTACTTTCTGTCAATCTGTCTCGTTGCAAGTGTTCTTGTGAAATTATCTTGACAACTGCAGAAGTTAAATAATTACTTATTTTCTATAATTTGTCTTCAAATTATTTACTGGCTTCCATAAATTCAAGGAATACTGACATTTAACTCCTGTGCTAGGTATGCCACTGGCCTACACAATATTTGATTAATAGAGATACTAAATATTTAATTATAAATGTTGTAAAAGGTTTTTTTAAAAGTAATATGTAATAGTAATATTAATATATTACACTTGCTCAGACAGTAATATTGTAATATAATATATTGATTTAAAATGAAGGTAATAATTAATAAGTAATATATTAACAAGGTAAAGTAATATTCCCAACACTGCCTGTAGCCTACTCTGATTAGCCAAGTGTTTCCACCTTGTCCTGTTAGTTCCCCAGCCTATCCCAGTGTCGATTATATTTTGATTTCACCTGTGCCACTGCCTTGTTATTGCTTTGTGTTCTTGTTGGTTCATAGTTTGATGTCACGTGAGCTCCAGTGTTATGTTTTTCCCTGCAGGGGAAGAACTTAAGCGTAGATAATAAATGTTTCTGCTGTCGCCTGCATTTGGGTTTGGTAATGCACGGTTTGATGAAGACATATCTGTCTGTCTCCCTGTAACCAGACCAGAGTCATAGAGTAGGCTATAATTTGAGGGATCTACAAGCATTGGGGGCTTGTAGATTTTGATTTTTGAAAAATAAATAAATATATGGGAGACCTTCCTCCAATTGATTGAGTGGGGAAAGGCATTGGTGCACGTGCTGATGGTCTCTGGGGGTTTTCCAAATCACTGAATTAATTATTAGCCTATCTATTTTTATCAGTTGATATTAAGAAATTAAGAGTAGGTGTCCATCCCCTGGATTACAGTAGGCTATAGTAATTTAACAGAGAGCATTCCCATGAATTTCGACAGATGTGGGCAGCGGTCTATAATGACGTACTGTATATATGACTCCATATTTGGGCAAGGTTTCCGACCAGAAATAACAATAAAAATACTATCAGACATAAGCGTCTCGTCTAAACATTTGATTGATTATTTCCTAGCTAATCGGTTTTCATTGGTACAATTTTAGTACAAGTGCTTTTGCCGTGCTAATTAACACATAATTGCTCTGTCTAGCAGAGACGGAGGGATAATTTGGCAGGAAATATACGATACTGTCTGAGTGGGGGTATTCTCCCCTTCCATTTTGCCCTTTTCCCTCGTCAGAAGTGCAATCACTGTCACTAATGATGATAATGGTTTCTGTAACATCTAATTAATCCGGGCTGGCTGGCTGGCTGGCTGGCGACTACAGGCTGCTACAGGTGAGAGCTAGAGCTAGGGCAGCCGCCAGGAGCAGATCTCTCCGCATAGAGGCAATATTGAATGAATCGTGTGGTTCCCTCCGACTTCTCTCTGAGAGAGAGAGAGAGAGAGAGAGAGAGAGAGAGAGAGAGAGAGAGAGAGAGAGAGAGAGAGAGAGAGAGAGAGAGAGAGAGAGATTTGTCCATTCATCGTGGCAGCCAGTTTCACTCTGCAGCACTGTCTTGAAGCAGTGCTTCTCGACCAATACCAACAAGACAGCGCCGAGATTAGCAGTTAGAATAGATCAGATAGCATGTTGTCACCCGCCGGCGGATGAGCGGTGAATCCCCGTGGCGTTGCCTGCTGAGCTCGTGTTACCTGATAGCGTCTCTGTGTGCGGAGCAGCAGAGGCACCGCGGCGCTGTCCATGGTGCCTGATCCTCCGGTTGTCGTTCGCGTTTCGACAACAGCAGGAGAGCAAGTTTCAGCGCCGGGGAGAAAACGGCGAACGTGGCCGTGGACGCCGGAGAGAAGGAAATCTCTCTCAACGCGGGTAAATGGGAGATTCGGCCGGCCGTGCAGGATGTGAACGGCCCCTTGGTGAAAGATGGGTGAACGTGGCTTCTCTGCGGTGGTGCTGCTGCTCCTGGTGGGCTTTCTCTCGATGTCATCCGTTCATGCCGGTGAGTTTGACACGGCTAAGTAGACGAGCAGTCATAAGGCCAATAGCCTGATCGATCTGAATCAATAATGCTTTTACTATAGCTGATATGAACCGGAGTGACGTGTAATGAATGAGGCACTGGATGTGCAGCCTATGAAGCCAGCATAAACAACACCGTTGTTCATTATGTGAGAAATTAGATACAACATGATGTATCAAATAATACACTTTGCATTATAATTTAGTGTGAGTGTGTGTATAGGCTGTATATGCTGCCTTAAAAAACTACTATATGGCATTATTTGAGGTATAAGTGCGACTGTGCGACAGAACATCTGTTTGTGTGCAATTTTTGTATGTGCCTGTGTATGGTGCATGTCCTTAGCCTTGCTGCAGACTTTTTTTCTTGTAACTGGTGTGCTGGTGTGTGTGCTGCCTCATTTGAATAGGAATAATTAGCCTGCACACCGTCGCCATCCATCAACGTCTAAAGGTGGTTATGAAGTTATAGAACACGATGAAGATGAGTTATGGTCACACTATACCTGCTGCCTCAACCCGCCCCCATGCTGGAGCAACCTCCACTGTCTGCAAGTTGCAACTGGTCACATTGTTGTATATATTGCAATTTGCTAGGTGATGTAATAATAATAATAACCTTTAGGTTTCATCAAAGTAACACCTTGTAGTCAATAGTCATGGTACAAGACTGATAGGCTGGTATTAGTGATTAAGTGCAAAGCCCCCTGAGATTTAGGTTTGTGGAAAATCTCAGCCAGGTTGGAAAAGATCAGCTCAGCTGATTTAAAGCTCATCGGGCTGTAACTGAATTATTACGAAACTTCAAATTGATATGATATTGAGAAGGAATGCTATAACTGTCCAACTTAGACTTTGTAGCAAATGCCTGAAGAATCCCATCTTGATGCACTTGTCTGTGCTATATGCTTTTTTCTTAAGACAGTATAAGGTAAACCAGAGCAAGATAGCTGCCATGAAGCCTCGGCCAGCATGCAAACAAAGACACACACACACACACACACACACACACACACACACACACACACACACACACACACGCACACACACACACACACACACACGCACACACACACACACACACAGAGAGAGTGGAGTGGAGTGTGCCTGGGGGGAGCGCTCAGGGAGAGAGTTGATCAGCCACATAAATTAATTTCCCCATCACTGTATAGCACTCTGCTTTTGTCTGCTCTACTTTGTTGATTGTGTTAAGAGCGTGGAACAAAGAGATGAAGACAGGGAGAGGGTACATTCTCCTCCTGTAATGCTGTTATTGTTACCCACGCAGGTCCTCAGATGTCTAAGTGCTGGTGTGAAGTGCTTTGCGAGGGGGTGGGGGGGCATATGCTACAAATGAATTTGAGTGACGGGGCTGCATATTTTGTTGTTGTTTTATAATCAGAGTGTATAGAACACAGAGCGATTCAGACTGGGGACTTACACATTATTATACAGAGAAGCATTGGTGGGTAACATTTACTCCAGTATACTGTACAATTTTGAGGTATTGCTTACTTCACTGGAGTATTGCCTGTGTGATCGCCTAAGGCAGGGATTTTCAACCTTTTTGATACCAGGGCCCACTATTGGACCACTATGAGGACATTTTAGCTGCATGGACACTGGTTGAAAACCCCTGGCCTAAGGTCATTACCATGTGGCACACTCAAATGTGTGTAGTGGCTGCCATGTTTTTAAAAAATGCATTTAAAACTTGCTTCTTCCCCCCATGTCCCCTAGGATAGGGGATATCCTCACAAACACATGCAGTAATCCTGCTCTCTAGATGGCCTCCCCTTGGCCAGCCGGAGTGCCTGATGGATGGTACAGGGACTGTTTGGAATAACGTGTTCCTTCCACTTGCTACGTCCAACCAGGGAAATGGGGTGGTCACAGGGTGGAGTTGGTATAGTGGTCGATGAGTTGTGTTTGGTTGTCTTTTGCTGGGTCAAACCTCCCGAAACTCAATTGGTCAGTTGTTGCAACTCCAAGGCCTACTAATTAATCTTGTAAATTTTGAATAGTTGCAAAACATAATCCACTATAGTCCTGTATCAGATATATTTTTAATTTACTTTTTCCAGGGATGTTGCTTTCCAGAGCATCCTGGGATTGTGCCTGCACGTACATTCCTCCAGCCAATAGCTCAGCCATAGCTGAGCTATAACTCAACCAACCAAAAGCAGCACTCCAGAATAAACTAGAAAGTTCCCTTCTGGGCACAGGTCTCCACCAGGCCAGGTCACAGCCTCCTGGTGGCGCTATAATAGGCCAATGTTAAAAGGGTGCCATTTCTTCTTTTGGATGCATTTGATGGATGGCATTTGGATAATTTCAGACATTTTGTCCCAAAATGTGTTAATATGTAAATATCCACCTGTTGGTGGCGCTATAACAAGCCATTGTGAAAAGAGTGGGATATTTTTTTCTGAGCCTAGTAGGAAAGTGCATTAAAGATTTAATGTAAATTGCCTGTTGTGTTCATCATTTGATGCTTTTTGTTCTAAACAGAGCAATTGCTTTTTGTTCTAAATAGGGCAAACATCTTGCAAACTTTGAAAGTGAATTATAGCCAATTAGGATGGAGTATGAAATATGGGACACATCCATCATGAGCACATGACTCTAGAGATAGTGTGTAACGAATTGTGGGATTTTAGGACAAAACCTGGATGGGTAATATGGAAAAATGTGTTTTATAAAAAACACCCTGGTGGCGCTATAAAAGCTGAAATGAAAAATACAGGTCAAAGTTTCATCTTTGTCCTCTAAGGAGTGTGCATGCAACATTTCATGCAGATCGATACAGGTACAGCATATGTAAAATAGCGTGCTGCCTAAGGGTGGCACTATAACAGGCTGTTCTGGAAAATAGAAAAGAGGTTCATTGTCAGCATCCAGCGAGTGTGTGTGCAAAATTCGTTGGCGATGGGACTAATGATGTCAGAGATAAGCTGTGCACAGACGGACGGACACACACACACACACACACACACACACACACACACACACACACACACACACACATACACACACACACACACACGCACGGACGGAGGGCAAAAGATACTCTTAACCATCCTTTCGGCCTGGTGGAGACAAAGATCAAGAGTGGCTCAGAATGCAATTTCTCATGTCTGTTTGAGAACGCTGACACGTTTCGCCAGTATGGCCTTCTTCAGTTCAGGCTATAAAGTGAGCACAACTGTGCTGTTTGTAACGCTCTGCAATGCCCTGAAACCCACAGTCCCCCACATTGTGAGCTTGTAGATCAGCTATTTTGTTAGATATTTGGTGTAGAAAGTGGTCCAACTACAGAGTCTACTCTAGCCTGTCTATATATTAGTCATTTAGCAGATGCTCTCCTTAACCCAGAACGGCTCACGGTTAAATTGCACTTAGCCTATACGCTATGCTGGTCACAAAGGTTGTAGGTAATTTAACTCAGAACACGGTTCTACAGTGTTACCTAGTGGGCCGTTACCAATCCATTTGGTTACATTTGTACAACCGAGTTCCGAAACGGGTACATGGAAGGATAAACGGACAACTCTGTGAAGCACATGCAGCCACACCACTCACACACGTGCCTTGACCACATTGATTGCCTCCTATGCGTGTGTGTGTGTGTGTGTGTGTGTGTGTGTGTGTGTGTGTGTGTGTGTGTGTGTGTGTGTGTGTGTGTGTGTGTGTGTGTGTGTGTGTGTGTGTGTGTGTGCTTGTGTGATTAATTAAACCTGGTGACCTATGAGGAGGAGATCTTAATTTGCTTGCAGAGAACAGAGGGAGGAATTAAGAAAGCGGGAGAGAGAGAGAGACAGAGAGAGAGAGAGAGAGAGAGAGAGAGACAGAGAGATGTAAATGGGATGGTTGCTCAGGTGGTCATGATGAGACATGGGAGGGTGGGGAGGGTGAACCAACGACCTTCTGATTACCAGACAGCCTCCCTACCCACTCGGGCCGCCCCAATGTGGAAATACATATGCATAATGTAACACATCCAAACAAAATATTCATCCCTCACTGTAGCCCTGTGCTTCCCCCCGTGTGTGCGTGTGTGTGTGTGTGTGTGTGTGTGTGTGTGTGTGTGTGTGTGTGTGTGTGTGTGTGTGTGTGTGTGTGTGTGTGTGTCTCAGACTCCCTCCTATCAGCTCCACTCAATGTGACCATCAGAGAACTGGAGGTCAACTCTGCCATGGTCACATGGGAGATCCTGGAAGGAGACCCCGTCATAGGATTCGCCATTACCCAACAGGTGCCTTTGTACATGCACGCTCGTGTGTGTGCGTGTGTGTGTGTGTGTGTGTGTGTGTGTGTGTGTGTGTGTGTGTGTGTGTGTGTGTGTGTGTGTGTGTGTGTGTGTGTGTGTGTGTGTGTGTAACTGCACGTGCGCATATATGTGTAGGCCTATGAGTGTACACTCATGTGCAGGGGTCTTCAACCTTTTTCATCCCAGGGCCCACCATTTATTCAGCATTTGAGCCACGGATCACCAACTAGAATTAATCTTCTAGTTGTGTAGATTTGGACTAATTTACATGATGGATATTTTAACTCTTGAGAGTGTGAAAATGAAACCAAATGGACCCGCCAGGGTCCACTTGGTTTCATTTTTACGTTCTCAAGTTCACAACTTAGCTGAGGACCACCTGGAACCATCTCAAGGACCACTGGTGGTCCACGGACCACCTGTTGAAAACCCCTGCTCATTTGCATTCATGTGCATTTGTGTGTGCTGCACTTTTGTTTCTAACTGAATTTGGGCTAGTCTTCATTAGGTGAGTGCTATTGGCAGAGGAACCATCATAGCGGGCATGTGAACATATTATGCTCACATCACACCCTGCGGGCAAATTTCAGCCAGTAGGATGTTTAATTCAAGAATACTAATGACATTTAATATAGTTTTCAGTGCTATATTTAGCATAAGTATGTGACTGTTTTGCATTTACTGTCTCTTCCTGTCATATTAGTAGCATATTATTATTTCCACACTGTGGACAGTTTGCATTGCACAGTGCGCTCAGTGCACTATTTCCAAACACATTCATGCTCCAAAGTAACTAGAACAACAGGTCATCATCAAAGCAAGCACATACTGTATGTATATTGGTCATGATGAGTAGTGTTGCGCAACATTACTTAGGAGTGTAATTTTTACTTGTGACCCCTTAGAAAAAGAGTAATATGTTACATATTACTGTTCAGGTTCCCCCCTCCCACCTGCAAAAGAATAGACATATAGAACACAATCTGTTTAACGACAACTTGTCGTGACAACCCCTGAGACTCTACTCCTGCAATAAGTAATGAGGCATGTTTTGGGGCAACATATTACATACAGTATTACCAATTTGGGCATAGTAATGTCGTCACACTACTTTTGCTGAAAAAGGTAATAATAGTACAGTAATATCTACACACTGGTCATGAGCTGTATTTGAACCCTTAGTGATGCATTTAAATCCATTTCTATACTCATATTCACTGCTTGAGTCCTGCATGATGCAATCTAAAGCAATATGCCTAGTTACCACGTAGCCACATGCTGCGTTCCTCTATTTGACATTTCATAATAAAACTTCTAAATTGCATTAAGAAATTGCATCGCAAAGTGTGAGCCTTTAGATGAGCTATTTCTGCTATTCACCAAACACAGCATATTGGCCTATAGTACCTCTGCTGCCGGGAAGAAACCTAATGACTCTTTTTTTTTTTCAGGAAATGAAAAATAATCAATTTGCAGGAAATTAAGAAAACCTTATCTTTTCAAAACAACCTATAATGCTGGTGTTGTGAGTGACTTTATATTATTGACTATTACTGACAGCAATAATGGGTGATGAGGGAGACACATCATCATACTTTCAATCTGCATCTGAAACGTCCACTCACTGCGTGACTAATTCATTCACTCCTTCTCGACTCGTCTTGGTTGGTTACAGAAGAAGGACGTGCGCATGCTGCGCTTCATCCAGGAGGTGAACACGACCACGCGCTCCTGTGCATTGTGGGACCTGGACGAGGACACAGAGTACATCGTCCACGTCCAGAGCATCAGCATGGGAGGCAGCAGCCCCCCCAGCGAGCCCCTGCTCTTCAGAACCCCCAAAGAGTCAGAGAAGCTGGCCTCCAAGAGCCCCGGTAAGAACCAGCCAGACAGGGTGTGGGTTATCACAGCAAACTTAGATGTTTAGCTTTAGTCGTATAGGGCTCCATTTTCGTTACCATCTAAACCCCTTATCCTAAACCCCTTACCTTTTTTTTACTATTTTTAAAAACTTTTTGGAATAGTTCAACGTGCCAATCTATTGACACATTGTGAGCTTGTAGACTGGCCATTTAAACTATTGAAAAATGTTTTTTTTAATAGTTTAAAAAGGCAAAGAAGTTAAAGGATAAGGGGTTTAGCAGTGACGAAAATGGAGCCCTATAGTCTTTGAACTGTTATAGTTATATTTTAGACCCCTGGAATGTTGAGATCAATCTAATTTTAGTCACTAAATGTCAGAAGACTAAATCAACTGAAGATTTAGTCGACAGGCCTTGATGCTGTCCTATTTTTTGATTTTACTTTTTACTATGATAGCTGATCTACAATCTTCCAACGCGTCGCACCATGATGTGCTGTGTGCTTGTTAGAGTCACATTAACAGACTGTTGCCTTTCATATCATGAGTAAAATATAATCCGGAAGTGAAGCCTCCTCCCCACTTCCATTTAATATGCATGTCTCTACAGACATGCACATATATCCTAATATAAACATTAAACATCTAAGCATATAGCTTTTTGCTTAGCAGGAAAGGATGTTAAAGTAATGTATGGATTTCAAAATGAACAGAAATGTCAGCTTCCATACTCAGACTTCAAGAGGGTGTACTTCCAGACTCTATATAGCGTCAGATTGTGGAATTATTATCTGGCTACACATGAGACTATGCCCTTGTACATCTGCTATACTCAGCACACAACCAAGTGTCTTTTACTATAGGTTCTCTTGTCCACTAGTCCCTTCATTTTAGTCTAGTTTTCATTTGCTGGTGAAATTGTCAATATGTTTAGTGTTAGTTTTAAGACTAAAGTATATACTAGTCTTTATGTATTTTGCACTATTCTCCAAGGTAGTCGATGAACATGTTTCGTCAAGTCGTTAGTCATACCAACAAAGTGGCGGGTGGAGGAGGGTGGGACAGTTTGCAAGCTGAACTGTTTTTGTATCTGTGTGTAAAATGTACCCCTTTCATACATGTGTGCTTTCATGTATTTTCTATTTTATGTTAGGGTGCATGGCACAGAATGTATTAAGAGGATTGCAAAGTACAACCTTACGAATCGTATGTGAAACTACAGTATGTTCATTAAAGCACCAGCCAAGTCATAGCGAATATCCAGGTATTAAACTTGAACAAAAGTCCCCATGTTGGTCAGCAGGAACTTTACCCCTACAGAGGCCCATTGTTTGTTTGTTGAAGAGTCATTTGGTCATTTAATGAAATATATAGATTCTTCAGATTTTCTTTCTCTTGCATGCATGCAACCGGCCCTCGCCTCGCCGCCACTCACACGCGGGGGCTGTTATCTGGAGCGGCTCGTTTCACTTCCAGTTTTATCATCTCCTCTGTGACCCAAATACGGTGCCAAGAGCTGCCTCAGTCAGTGCGAGGAAATGCCAGGCCCTCCTCCGAACCCACCAGATAAGGCAGGGAACAATGGTGCGGCACCGGAGAGCGCCAGCGCTCCGATAAATCCCATGGGGGGTTTGTTTGGCTCGTCCCTGTGAGGCCAATAGAGTGAAACCTTCTTTATTTTTATCAGAGGAAGACAACCTGTCTGGATGTTTGTGGTGAGAACTTGTCGGCCATACTCTCATGTATAGTTTGCTTCGACTTTGTCAAAAGTTATACCGGATTTGCCCGCCTGCGCGCGAGCAAGTGCGCGTGCGTGCGTGTGTGCGTATGTTTGTGTTTAGAGGAATATTCATTAGTAGTTTTGATTAAATCTCGGAGCCATTATACCGCTCCCCTCCCCTAAGTGGGCATTAATCAGCTTCACACAGTTACCATCTGTTTCACAAGGCCACGGGCGCAGCACAGCGTCACATAATGCACCACAACAACAACAACACCCTTTCTTTGGGTCTTTATTTTGGGGTCTGCTGCTCCCTGACTGCTCTCTGACCACATGTCTGTCTGTCTGTCTCTGTCAGCCAGGTCTATATTTGCATGTCTTTATGTCAGACACGTGTCTGTACTTCTTCCTATTTGTCATTGTTTTCCGTCATCCATACTATATTATGGATGACGGAAAACAATGACAAATAGGATGTCTGAATGTCTGACAAATGTCTGTCTGAATGAATGAATGAATGTCTGTCTGTCTGTCTGTCTGTCTGTCTGTCTGTCTGTCTGTCTGTCTGTCTGTCTGTCTGTCTGTCTGTCTGTCTGTCTGTCTGTCTGTCTGTCTGTCTGTCTGTCTGTCTGTCTGAAGCCACCAGAACTCCTCACAGACTACACCAAACGCTCTGAGTTTTCACACAGGTGTTGACCATAACATTAGGAAGAGACTGACGAAGCCCATTTTTCAATTTGTTGTTAACAAATTGTTGATTAATAATAAATGCATCGGTGCATTAAATTTCCCCTTTCGGTTAACATTGGCAATTTCCTTTTCGGCCACAGGGGGCGATGCAAATAGCAATACACACACACACACACACACACACACACACACACACACACACACACACACACACACACACAGTGGCTGCAGGCCAGTAGTGTTGAGTTTCTTTGATATAGCCTTGGCTACTTAGGAGTATAGGTCCCGGTGGGACCTCCGATGATGTGCTGGACCAGCCTCTGTACCGCTCCACGGTCCAGGGCGGTGCAGTTCCCATACTATTGAGGTTATGTGTGTGACATCATCGTGCTGAGGGAGTGCCCACTGAGTGGCAGAACAACTTGCTGTCCATAGAAATACACTGTTGCGGCACTGGTTTTCATTTACTCTGAACGCAGTGGGGGGGAAAAAATCTTTTTTTCAATCAAGGTTCATGTTTTAGTTATTACTTGCTGCTATAGTTTTAGGGATTTGGCGGACACGCCCCCATGTGCATGCCCTGAGCATCTAGATCTAAAAAACGTCTTGCAAAAGGTCTAAAAGTGAAAGTTTTTAGAGCTCTAATCTTAGATTAGACGTTGATTAGATGTCTATCTTAGATTAGACGTCTATTAGATGTCTAATCAACGTCCAATCTAAGATTAGACCCCTAAAACTTTACCTTTTAGATGTTTTTTAGACACTTTTGCTCAGTGGGCAGTGAGTGACACATCCAGCCTGGATGCTCTCAGTGGTGAAGTCACTGACCCTCTCCACTGCAACACTGTCAAACTGAGATGGGAGCATGTTCGTGTAGTCAAGGATCTGCTCCTTTGTCTGCTATGACCCTGTTGGCCAACACATCATCGTTGACATTTCAAGCTCACCACTACTGTGGTGCGTCACTCGGGAGCATACAGTACTTGATGATGTTGTAACTGTAGCTGTGCACAAAAACTGCACATAGTCACTGTACTGTACTGTAAGTCAATGGTGTACGTAGGCGATTTTAGGCTCTCCTGGCAGGGGGGGGGGATACTTTTTCTAGCCTACCATTTTTAAGGGTCCATTTGATTTCATTTCAATTTAGTTTTCAATTTGGTTTCATTTTACTCGCTCAAGAGTTAAATTATATTTAAACATCTCAAATATATAATTTTCTACAGTCTACAGTAGAAAATGTAGAATAATTGTTATTTTGACCAGCATTTTACCAGTTGTTTTTCCTAATTGTGGACACAAACGTGAAATTCCTTAGTTTTGGGTGTGGGAGAGACTAAAGTCGACATCAAATGGTGGTCTGTGGCTAAGATGCAGAATAAATATAGGGCCCTGGTCAGTGCTTAATTTGTAACTCGGGAGGTGCCGGAGCGCACCTCACGCACATGCAAGCGCGCTGCGCGCGCGTGCATGTGCGTGCACGTGCGCGCACCCACGCACCGAAAAACATGCGCAGAAAAGTCGATTTTTTGCGGAAGATTATTGTGTGTGTGCGTGCGTGCACGCATGCGTCTCTCTCTCTCTCAGACACACACGCAGCGTGTGTGTCTGAGAGAGAGAGAGAGAGAGAGAGAGAGACGCACTATGGCACACACACTTTGTAAAGAGCCGATCCACAAGCTCAAATGCGTCGCGCAGTGTGCTTGTGACCACAAAATGTAGGGGTCCGGCTGCTTCCTGGGTACCTTTTAATCATTATAGCGATCATATTCCACCGTGTCTCGCGAGGGAGGGGGAGACGGTCAGCCGGTGGGAACAGCAGCAGCAGCAGCAGCAGTAGCCCCGCTAGTATAGCAACGTGTGAGAACTGTGAACTGTGTGAGCCTGCTGCCTGAGACTGAGCTGCGAGCGACCAAATCCCTCCCCGACTCTCGATAAACATCCCATAGCTGGGAAGGCTCAGCCTCAGAGTGGTATCCTATAGCAACGACTGAAATGAACGGGGATGTATTGGCTGGATTGCCACCATTGCCACTCATTTCTCCCGGATAGGTCTCTGCAGGTGGGGGAGCGCCACCTGCAGGTGGGGGAGCGCCACCTGCAGGTGGGGGAGCGCATGTGGAGCAAGGGGGAGCGGCGCTCCGCCTTGCTCCGGCAGAAATTAACCCCTGGCCCTGGTACCAAAAAGGCTGCAAACCACTGCTATAGAATATAAGCAACTAAACATGCAATATAAGTAGGCTACATGCTTTTTAGGCACTATGTGATTTATTTACACGTTTTGGAACATACTTTAGCCAATCAGTAGGTCTGTGTGTTTCATGTGTGTTTCAGAACAGCTTTAAAGTAGAAAGGTAGAAAATGCAGCCCTAGATCATGCATCCAAAGTGTCTGTAGGCACATCAATAAAAAGACACTTTGGGAGCATGATCCTGCAGTGAGTGGATCCTATATGTTCACATGTGATATGAAGACATGCACATGTATAATCAATCCCACCAGAGACTAGTAGTGTGTGTAACTCTGGACCAGGCCCAGATGTAACATTTCCCAATTGGTGGGCAGGCGAATCGCCTGTGTCGCAGCTGTCGCTTCATGCCACAGGCGATGAAGCCGCACACACACCATTTTCATTTAAATTCTTTAGTTTTGTAACCCACAAGATTTATATCTTGTACAGGACTTAAGCATCAATAACAACATCAGTTGTTGAAGTTGCAACAGGCACGAAGCTTGCATAAAGCTAAATGTCTGACTGAGAGTTTTATGTTTTCAATGATGAAATGGGGTTTATAGTTAGTAGCAGTACTAGTGTTTTAAATCATTTTAAATATAAGCACTTTAATTTGAAATATCTTGTGGGTTGTTTGCACGTCGTCATGTTTGGTGGGGCAGTCAGGGCATTTAGGGGGGTATTGCCCCGCCCATGCCCATGCCTACATCCGGCCCTGCTCTGGACTGTCCTGTCAGTACCACTGTGAAAAAGCCACAGCCTTTTTTACTGCCAAAGCCATTAATGCTGGTGATAATACTGGGCATCAAAGCCCAGCAGGGAAGCCCTGATGTAAGGTGGTAGCAGGGGGGGATGTGGGCACAGTGCCTGGCAGAGACAGACACGCTGCCAGAGGGATGCTGTTGGAGAGAATGTCCTGCACCTTGAACCCCCTCCCTCCCGGTTGGCATCGCGCTCCACTCGCCTGAGCTCCATCACCACAGGAATAAGACTAGAAAAAGTGCCCTTCTGGGCACAGGTCTCCACCAGGTCAGGTTGTGGCCTCCTGGTGGCGCTATAAGCCATTGTGAAAAGGGGGCTGTTTCTTCTCATGCCTTTGATATTTGTTATTTGGATGACTTGAGGCATTTCCCCGCCAAAAAAATGTGTTTTGCAAAAATCCACATGTTGGTGGCACTATAACAGCTGGCCAATGTGAAAAGGTGTAATTACATTTGTTCACCTAGCAGGAAAGCGTGTTAAAGACTTCACATAAATTGCACATTGCGTAACGATTTGTGGAATTTTGGGACAGAGGACTCGTGGCTATGAGTGTGTGGCCTCTAATTTTTTTTCAAAGGTTTGTCATTCATGGAGTGTGCATGCAACGTTTCATGCAGATCGGTGCAGTTCGAGGTAAGATGTGGAAAAACTGCCTCCTGGTGGCACTTTAACAGGCCCCTCTGGAAAATGTGGGGCAGAGGTTCATCGTTGGCATCAAAAGAAGATGTGTGCAAAGATTGGCATTGACCGGGTTAACGGCACCAGAGATTAGCTGGTAACAGACGTGGGTTTCTCTGACTCGTCGCTTCTGTCAGTTCAATTGAGGTTAAGTCAAAGAAGTTTTATTGCCATGAGAAAACGTATATTTACGTTGCTACAAAGCAAATGCCGAATAAGAATGCGATCAAAACTGAGCATTGTTGTACAAATAAAAGGGAACAAAAACTTGTTTAAACAGTTTATCGGTACAGTAGTCACTTTGCAACTAGAACAAAACCATGAAAATGTTCACTTGCTGTTAGGAATAATTATGCATATAGGGCAGGGGTTTTCAAGAGGTGGTCCGGGGACCACCAGTGGTCACTGAGAGGATTCCAGGTGGTCTCCCAGGCTAAATGATGGAAAGTTTTTAACCAGGTGTAACTTCTTGAGATATTTTAACTCCTCAAGAGTTAAAATATTCAATATATCATCTGAATTAGCCCAAGTCTACACAACTAGAGCATGTAGAAGATTAACGGTCATTTGATCTGTATGTTTGACTGTTTTGTTTCGCCCGAAATCCAACCCAGTATTGAGGACAAAAGCAAAAGAAATCTTTAGTTTTGAGGTCTGTGTGTCATCAAATGATGGTCCCTGGCCCAAATTCTGAATAAATAGTAAAATAATAACTGAGCAATGATGTACAAATAAAAGGGAACAAAGAAGTCTTGTGTAAAACAGAGCTTATACAGTATAGTCACATTGCAACTAGAACAAAATCATGAAAGTGTTCACTTGCTGTTAGGAATAATTATGCATAGGAGTACCTTGGTAGAGAGCTGTTGAACAGCAGCACATTCTCTCTCCCCACCTCTCTTTGTCGCTCTCTGTGGCACTTCTTCTTCCTCTGCCTAGTGGGAATGTGTGTGCAGAAGTTCATGGATATGGTGATATACTGTGTTCATGATTTGAGTCAGTTTGTCGAAAATTTTGTTCAAAATGGACCAGTCCTGCAAAATTGGATTTTATTTTATTGACACATACGAATAAGATACGATATGGGCCAGAGATTAGCTTGTACACAGACGGACGGACAATCAGACAGACACATCACTCACAGAAAATGAAGTTTGTGGTTATTGTAGAGGCAATAACCCTATGGTCGACCGGACTGGTTTATCCGATTTATCAATTTGTGTGTGTGTGTGTGTGTGTGTGTGTGTGTGTGTGTGTGTGTGTGTGTGTGTGTGTGTGTGTGTGTGCGTGCGCGTGCGTGCGCGTGCGCGTGCGTGCGCGTGCGTGCGCGTGCGTGTGTGATATTCTCTCGTTCCAGATGAGCTCTCGATGGAGGAGATGCACGGAGCGCAGCTGAGAGCCGGAGAGTGCATCATCATCGTGGTAGTTCTGGTCATGTGGGCAGGTAGGCTATAACAGAACATTAGTGAATGCTAAAATGCACGGTGCATTTATATTTTATCCAAGGCGCTTTATACACTCATCAATTCACACACACACAGATGCCAGAGGAAACTATGCAAGAAGGCACTAACCTGCTTGCTCAAGGACACTTCGACACTAAAGCTGAACCTGACTTTGCTGAAAAAAACATTGCCAGCGTCACAGTCGCTGTCACGCGATGTTTTGCGACAAAAGCAATATCAAAACTACCCCCCCCCCCCTCCAAAAAGAAACGAGTCGCCTTTGTCTTCGTCCTTTTGTAGAGGATGCCGCGTAACCTGAATGAAATGAAATGTCACGATCACCTCCATAAAATTGTTGCATACTGTGCTCTTGGGTAATAAGAGAAAGCAAGCTCCTTTTGTCATGGTGATGCACAAGACTACATTCACAACATGCGTCATTCGAACACTTTTATCACGACAAGCATGGATAGACTGACCTTCCCACTGCCATTCTGTGAACTGGTAAAAGTCGATGTTTTCATCATGCTCTTGTGGTTGTGTGGCTCCCTAACAACCCAGATAAACTCTCTTCGGGGTTTCCATAGCAACCGTGTTTGGCACGAAACCAGTGTAGGATTACAGCATATTAATTTTAATGTATTCCACACATGTCCGCAAAAACACTGCCTCAGCACATACAGGGAACTATAACGCAAACGCAAAAAAACATAAACTTCATATAGTAATCCTCTGCTTAAATATACCGCACAGTTAAAAACCCTTAGTGTATGTAGCCTATAGTGTATGTAAGATGATGAAATATCCATGATCACAATCTGACACACAGTCTTAATTGACTGTTGCCGGTGATGCGTATGCGCGCATCGGCGCCTCTGGTATCTCAATAACAATGCGATCGAGCAGAGAGAGGACTTCTTCTTTTCCACAACAACAAGCATCTGTGGAATTTACCACTCTTGTGCGCCTGGAACTGACTGCTTTCAAAGCTCGGCACCATTAGTGGGGCACGCGTAGAAGAGGAAATATGCCACTTCTTCCTTTTTTGTGCAACCCTCAGCGGCGCTTTTCAGACACACAGAGGGAGTTATAAATTCCGTTGCTAACCCAATTCGCCCGTTTGTAATGAGACAACGAACGCGGCCCAGTATGGGATTCACCAGGGGAGTGGGAGGGGGGGAGTGAGAACCCCAGTTTTACCTCGCCAATTACCAGAGAACCCACCCCCCCTGGGGAGAGCTGGAGAGAGACACTGAGAGAAATGGAGTGGGTGGGGAGAGAGAGACACGGAGAGAGAGAGGGAAAGGAGAGGAAATGGAGGCAGAGTAACAGCAACAGAAAAAATAGAGAGAAAGAAGGCCGAGATGAAGCGAAAGAAGGGGAAGGAAAATCTTGTTGGTGATGATCACAGTGTTGCCAAATTGGCGCATTTGTCACTATATTTAGCTTTTTTCAGACCACCCCTAGCGCCCTAATTAGTGAAAATCTAATGGCGGAAAATCTAGTGCTTTTTTGCTGGTGAGTTGGGGGGGATTGATAAAACCCTCATTTTTCCTCCTATGAGAGAGTCCTCTTTCCTTTCTAGAAATGACCACTGGTAATCAAATGGACCCTTAAAGATCTGTAAATTATATTCAAACCTTTGACTTGCCTAATTTTTAAGAATCACACATTTAGAAAATGTATGTAAATGAAGAATTTATAATTGGACCAACATTTTGCCTGTTATTTCTCCTAAATTAGTCCGAAAAACTAAACCCAACATCAAATGGTCGTCATCGTCTGTTGCTAAAATGCAGGATAAATAGTGGGCCCTGGTATGAAAATGGTTGAAAGCCACTGCTCTGGCGCATTCTAGTGCATTTTGGAAGTGCCACTAGTGCATTTTAGATTTTAGCAGTTTGCAACACTGGGTGAGCAAAACAATGCTGTTAGAGGTGATGGAGAGAAGGAGATAAGGAGAGAGAGAGAGAGAGAGAACAGGAGGGAACACATTTTAAACACAGCAGACGAGGAAAAACAAAAGAACAGAATGGCGGTGGTGGAGACAGAGATTGTAACTTTAATTGGACCTGCAGGGCACGCCACGGCCATCACTGTGATATTTCCCATCATGCCTTTCATTGTCGCAATGATGGGATGTGCAGCTGTGGAGGCTGACATAAGCAGAACACACAGTACCACCGCCTGAAACCATCACTTGGCCCGCTTCTCTGTTTCAAACACGCACGCGCACACGGGCACACACACACACACACGCACGCACTCACGCTTGTATGCCTGTGGTTTTCTGAATGGTCATTCTCACATTCTTTGCTAATGTGATGTCATATTTAGGTACAAATTTGAGTAGTCCTCCTCTAAAGCTAGGTAGGATTCCCTGCTTGTCGCTGTCGGTATCACAATTAAGCCTTTTCCACAAAATTAAGATGCACTCCTGTATTCCCCATGCGTGAGTTATTGATTTTCCAACTTTCTTTTCCACAAAAACGAGACACCACCCCCCATCAACACCTTTTTCCTAACCCTAGAAAACATATTTAGAACAGGCTTTGCAGTCTGAATTTCAGGGAGTGTGTTACGTGACAAATATGCCAGTCAGAATATATCTTGTATTTAAGATTTGTTTCAATGAAAAAGTTACCCACTATAGCTTTAACTTTCCTTTCACCCACCATTCATTGCTATCCATGGATCAGTCCCCACTGCCTCCCACTGTGGTTCAATGCCCGCCTCCCACCGAGGCCGAGGTGGGCGGGGTTAAGTGGTGAGGAGGACAGGGGGCGAGGGAGGGTCCCCCTGAGGTGTGGACATTTGTGGTTGTTCAGTGGTTATAAAGAGATATTAAATGGTAACACATTGGATTTTAAATTCATGGTGGAACCCCTTTAAAGTCAATGACATCATGTCTCCTCTTGAGTTCAGATGAGCCCAGGCGAGACACACTTTTCCTCTCTTGCTCTCTGTCTGTCTGCCTGTCTGTCTGTCTGTCTGTTTGCTTGCCTATCTGTCTGATGTCTGTCTGTCTGTCTGTCTGTCTGTCTGTCTGTCTGCCTGCCTGCCTGCCTGCCTGCCTGCCTGCCTGCCTGTCTGTCTGCCTGTCTGTCTGATGTCTGTCTCTGTCTCCCAGGTGTGATCGTCCTGTTCTGCCGCCAGTATGACATCATCAAAGACAACGAGCCCAACAACAACAAGGACAAAGCCAAGACCTCCTCAGAGTGCAGTACTCCAGAGCACCCCCAGGGGGGGCTGCTGCGCAGCAACGTCTGAGACCAGCCCTACATGGCCTTTTGCAATAACCTTCACTTAAGACCTCAGGGCAGGTGAGGAGACACTAGCTTCATACATAACTAAATTTACTGTACTTAAATGTACCCTAAAACATGATCATTAGGTATAATTAGGGATGCTCCGATCAGGTTTTTTTAAAGACCGATCAACGATCAATGGAAGCAGTACCTACCGATACCGATATTACCGATAGCGATCACAGCGTTGTGAAATCCAAATCCATTATTCCATTGTGTAGCATTTACATACTGTAATCAATGGTTGGCTCTTCTTACACATCATTGACAATGTACCGGTAAGTACAGTATACCAATTAAGGTGAGAAAGTATCAGGAGTGGACAACAGTTTACTTTTATTGCAGGCTGGGGAAACATGCATTATTTCACTCTAGAGACTCTTAGGGGCGGCTAGGTTACATGCTGAAGCCTCTTGTAGAAAATACAAACCTCATCATATACAAATCTAAAATCATACTGAACAGCACCTTTAATGCACAAGCACAGACAGCTGAACATTTCAGTCTACAGACTGAGAGACGATTTGTAAACTTGATTTTCTGTGGAAAAATGAAATGTTAATACAACGTCCAAAAGCTTATTGAAGTTTACACAACATGTATACCTTCAATAAGCTTTAGCTACAAATATTAATAAAAAATAATTATGTTTACAACACAACCATGACCGAGCGAGGACATGCTTGGGTCCCCGATTTTTTTCTAATATTGTTTTAGAGCAGTATGCAACCTTGTCTTAGTAGTTGCATGTGTGTGTGCAATGCATACAGTATAGGAGATTGTTGTTTGTTTAACAGTGCTTTAACAATAAATCATTTACACTCATGTATAGTGTAAGAACTGATTTATAGCGTACTTGTGCATGTACATGTTATATGTACTTTTTAAACCTATACCTTTGACAGAGGTTTATTTGTGTTTTTTAATTGGCCATGGTTTCATGTTTCACGCAAGCTGTAGCTGCCAATTACAGTGAAGACATTTCTGTGGGTCAGAGTGCTTTTTGAAACATAATAGGTAGTTACAGGGAGCTTCGTGGTTGTCGTACAGTATGTAGCTAAACCGTAATGATGCTGTCCTGTGCAACTCACTGGCATACTGTGTCTAATTTATGTTTTAGATCCTGAGAACAACAGAAAGCCATTCTTAGAAACCCATTGACTGGACTGATGAGCGGAACAACCATCGCAGATCCTCTGCTCCAAACAACGAAGAACTCTCTGTTTCAACACGGCTACGATCTACAATCATTTCCGGACTTGCGAAATCACAGCCTCAAAGGCCGAAGCAATACCGCGGAGGACAAACGTAGATTCTGTTTTATGGAGACCAAAATTAAACCGAGAGATTCAAACAAACAAAACTGCGCGGCGGCCCTTTGAAGCCCCTTTCAGAACGAAGAGGCACAGGGGGTAGACGCAAGGGGAATTTCGATGTTCCTGCTGCATCATGAAAGACATATAAAACGGAAGGCGCTGCTCTAAGAGGGGGAGGCTTTCCCTTCCCAGCAAAAACAAACTAAATTCAATGTGATCTTTGCCAAAACCCTTGGGACGACGGTTCTATGGAAACGGATGTCATATAGAGCAATGTCTTCTTCCACCTATATCTTGTGAAGAGTTCATGTCAGTGGCCAGTGAGCTTGGCTGAAGCGGTCAGCTTCCAGCAGGTTCCTGGCTCTGCTCTCCAACAACAGCACACAGCGGAACACCGAGAACCCCAAAAGCCTACAATTTGACTCTCGTATAACAGGTTAATAAAAAAAAAAAACCTTGAATCTTAAAAGACGGAACAACTCCCACTGAGACTGGGTATTGTCTAATTCTCTCCCTTCTCTCATTATATCCTATGGCTCTGAGTCATTTAGTTAGGAACTCATTTCTCTGTCTGTCTCTCTCTCTCTCTCTCTCTCTCTCTCTCTCTCTCTCTCTCTCTCTCTCTCTTCTCTCCTTTTGCCCCTCGTGGGTCTCTCTGTCTCTCTTTATCTCCATTCCATTGTTTCTTCTTCCATATCGTTTTCCATCTCTCCACCTCACTTTTCCCAGTCTCTGTCTCTAATAAGCACATAGCCTGTATTTGGTGACGGTGATAGCTTGTCTTCAAAAAACCCAATTTAAACTCAAGCACTAAGGGAACTGTTTGGCCCAGAAAAACAGTACACAACAGTCTGGTTCCCGCCTTCCCTCCCCGCTCTCTTCCCCTATCTCTTTCTTGTTCTGCCTGCCACCAGCTAAATGATTGTCATGTTTTTTGCCTCCTCTCTCTGGGCTTGGATGGCACATTAATGTCCCTGTCACTTTTGTTTGAGTCGATCCATCCTCGGGGATAAAAACTGACACGATTTTTACTGCGCCCTGAATTGTCCTTGCGTGAGCCAATAAACACTGTCTGAATACAAGCATGATCCTGACGAAGGCCACGTATCGGGGGCTCACAATCCTTCATCGCAGGGCTGACTCACCCCCCTCAGCACTTGGCTTTTGCAAAGTTTGTTTTGTTTAAAGTCTCAACTTCAAAAAGCTAGGGAGCATCTTTCTTAGCTAAAGGGGTAGTTCACAGACTTGGCTTGTTGTTCATATTATTCATATTCATATTTAGTACCATCCGGGGTCTGAAACACATGGAGTTGGCGGACTGATGTTGAGGAATTGGTAGGTTATGGAAATTTGGTTAGGGGTTGAATCCTCGCAGTGCAAACTTTGAGCTTTCAGTCGAAGTCAGTGATGTGGCAGTTGTTGGAAACAACAACTCTTTGTGAAAAAAGGAGGAAAGCGAAAATCGAAAAAATAAATCTAGGAGCTATAAGAGCTCAGTGGAGGTACGGATGGTGCTTCTAAGATAAAAGAGAGCATTGATCCGAGTACTCAAATAAGTTTAAGAAAGGAGAGGGCACATATAAAATCAAGATCAAGATACTATTAAAGTTTAAAATGCTTCGACTCAAACGAGTCATCATCATTCAGGGCAAGTATACTCTTCTTGCCAGTGTTTAAGGACTGAGCTCATTCATTTGGAATAAAAGAGAGTGGCGACTTGAGTGGCAAAGTGAGTCTAATGTTGTTTAATGGAATTGAATTCTGTTTGGAAGTATGGGCTGTCAAGGCAAGAAAGGTTTTTTTTGACACTCATTTAAAGTGGGTATGATGATGATGATGATGTCACCCACATACCCCCTAATATCTGACTTATAGGTCTCCAGTGGTCGGCAATTCAAGTGTTATGCGTATTGGACACCAACCTACGGCACCGTAAACATGCATGAAATCACATTAAAGCACACCCACGAGTGTAATATAGCAATTCTACAACAGTTCCCTTAAAACTAAAAGAATGCTGAAAAAGTCTAGTTTTTCAATGACAGATTTGGTCACTATTACGACAAATGTATCAAAAAACTAGCTAGCCTAGCCAGTGTGTGTTGTGTCGTGTTTTTCTGAGAGGAAAAACAGAAGCTGAAATCCTTGTATTGATTAGGCGTGCTGGTTTAAGTAACTGCA
>CM076970.1:35655350-35742850 GCA_039105355.1 Benthosema pterotum
TGACCAACAGACATGCTTTAAGCCTCATATGGATAAATACATTATACTTGTCCTCTGTAACTAGAATTGAACATTTAAACACACATATAATATGTTCTTTAGTTTAAAAATAGTTCATATTTTTTTATCCCTTGGGGGGCCTGTCATAGGTATGACGTCACATGAGATTTTCCCTGGAGCCCCCCTTAATTTGGAGCCCCTTACCAAATGGACGCTTACAGGTCCATTAAGGGCCCATTTGGTAATGGGCTCCCAATTGCTTAGACACGCCACTGGGAGTGAGTGTGTGTGTGTGTGTGAGGGAGAGCATCCCAAGGAATTTAATTCATCAATGCATAAAAATGCTGAGGAAACACACAAACTCAATATATCATTGCTTCCATTGGATAATACATATATCGTATAGTGCCAAAACAATCCAAGTCGAAGGCTATTATGCATAATGTTGTGTATATACAGTACTCTTGCTCCAAAGAGGCCATATTTCGAGGGACGTGAGAGGTTATCGAGACAGATGGAGGTGGTATCTATATGTGGCATATGACCCTAAAGCCTAATTCGTACTACTTTGTATAATGGTGTGCTGTGCGCTGCAAATATCCTTGGCTGGTATATAGTCAGGTGTGGCGTACTGTAAGTGTTCATATTGGCTGCATGGCAGCAAATCAGGCCTTGGGTCCTTGTGGTAAACCAAAAGCCAATACCCCCATATCTGTACCAAATAATTACGCATAATAACTTGAACCTGATTCAACAAGTACAATCACCTGACCCCCCAATTAAAAATGTTACTGTACTCCCCTGCTTTTTCATCATGAGTTGAAGCTCTTTATGGCTGTTTTTAATTAATGGGGTTGCTTGAAGGGCAACCACACTATTGTTATTGTGAAGCGTTTTCTCTGTAACATATGAATCATTTGATTGGCTGCATGAGCAAAGAATGTAATGTATGATGATGTAAAACTTTCTTTTACCATGTACCACCAACATCATTGGGGCAACCACACTTTGCAATTGCAAAATTGCATTCTAGTTATTATTTGTAATTCTTTGGTAAGCCCAGGTCCAGGTCTGGTGGTATAGGCTTTTGGCCTACCACAAGGCCCCAATACCTGATTTTCTGCCATGCAGCTAATAAGAAGACCATACCTGGCTACGCCATACCTGACAGAAGCTGATCGAGAATACCAGCCATTGTCTACAAGCTTAACTCATGGTTGTAAGCTTGTGGCTGAGCTACCATTCGGCACACGGCACCATTGTGCAACGTATGAGTATTGGGTTAAGCGTAATTCTACCTTAGTGCCGTGTTTTTCTCCAGGACGCTACACCTTGCCATGATGAGCCTCCCAGTAGCCCCAGCCTTATAACCCTCTCAACAACTAATTAACACGTATGCCGAATCATCCAGTGACCCTCCAGATATATGGCTCTTTGATCAGACTTTATTCCCAGTGTTTTTTGTTTGGTTTGGGTTCTTTTGGTTTTGTTCTGTTTTATGCCTGTAGACCGATTTGTATTCCAATATTATTATGCTGAATGGATTTTATGAGCCCTGATTAATCATGTTGAGGTCCTGTGCATACTCCTAATAGGGCCAGTTAACTTACAGTATATATTTGTACTTTACAATGAAGCAAATAACCAAGTACGCATGGATTTACAAGGAAAATGAGTCTGTGTTTTATGTATACGACCATCACGTGTGTGTTGAAACATTTTGATGTTCGTTATGACGAAACTCATGAGGGCTAGCATGACTCTGCTAATTGTTCACACCCAAGGTATATACTATTTCTATGGAAATATAAATGTCTACTTATGTATTAACAATAAAATACCTGCTATTTTCAAAGTACTGTCTATGTACGCTTACTTTTATATGTGGTTACGGCTCGGGTGAATTAAGTAATATGATTTTCTGATCTTATTCAAGTATTCAATAGGGCTAAAGCAATACATTATGTATTTAGTTACTGTTTAAAATGACAAATCTGTTACCAATTCCAGTATTGCATGAAACCCTCCCAAATCTGCAGTGGGTGGCACAGTGGCAGTGCTGTCACCTCACAGCTCGAAGGTCCTGGGTTCGAATCTCACTTGGATTCCCTCTCTTCCCTCTTCCCCTCATCACCAGTGGTGGCGGTGTTGGCGAAAAGGCCTTTCAGTGTGAAGTTTGCATGTTCTCCTCATGTCCCCTATAGGTACCCTCACAAAAATATGCAGTGATCCTGGTCTCTAGACTGCCTCCCCCTGGCCAGCTGGTGCGCCGGATGGAGGGGACAGGAACTGGTTGGAATAACAATTTCAACCAGGGAAACTCACAACCCATCTTGTGAAATGTAGGCAACTTCTCATGCAGTGAAGGAACAAATGAGGCCAGCCCGCTGCATCACTAGTTTGGCGGAAGGTGTGTAGAGCCCAGGATCACATTGGATTATTCACAGAGGGTTGAAAAATGGGTTGCAAAATTGTGATAAAAATTATAAGAAAAAAACTTGAGATCTCAAATGCTAATAAACTGCAAGAAAATCGAATCGGCTCTGCCATGCCAATCCCTGCCCATGCCAATCCTCAATGCCAATGTGCAATTTCAAATTGATTGAACGCTGGAAAAGTGGAAAAGAATCTGCCATGTCATTAAGTGCCTACGCCAACGCCCCAACCCATTAAGGAGAAAGATGGATTCAGATTCCTCCATTTTATAGCAAAAAGGATGCAACGGCCAGTGTTGGTTCCCCGCGAGGGTGACACATTGGCCGTGACAGGGTTGGTTTATGATGGATGAAGCCTGGGCCTTCAAACTTATGGCTGCTTTATGAGGCCACAGCAGCAGCCATGGTGCATCAATATAAGACGTCCTCCCAGAGCACTTTGTGGAACCAAAAACATAAATTAGGTTACGCTCCAGAGAGTGCGACACTGCAGGTGTTTTTGCCACACACTGGAAGCACTATTTACATAAACAAAGACACGAGCACAACCACTACATAATTTAATGGATTTTTTCATAATGGCAAGTCTGCAAATGGTGTAAACAATGGGGGAATGTGATGAGTCTGCATTATGGACATGCAGTAACTTAATGAAGCTGTTGGTTATCATTTTGGGATGTCGTTTTGAGTGGCACCCAAGCCGCGAACACACACAATATACACACATGGAAGCACACGACATCACACCCACGGACAAACACAATGCAACACTGCAATTGTATAATTTCTTTTTTGGTGTGTTATGATTCCACAAAGACAAGACAGACAAATTAAAATCCTTTCATTAATTCATGTTCTCTCTCTCTCTTTCTCTGTCTGTCTCTCACACGCGCACGCTCGCGCACACACACACACACACACACACACACACACACACACACACACACACACACACACACACACACATGCACTGACGTCACCTTTTGCGTGAATAGGGAATATTGAGCATACAGTACACATTCTGTGTCCACTCTCTCTGTCCTTCAATCCTTTTGTCCACTCTCAAGAATTTTTTGTTCAACTGCAAATCTGTTTTCTTTACGGTGTCATCTCTGAAGCTCATTCAATAGATCAGAGTCCAGACTGTGAACAGTACAAAATCAATGTCACTCCATTTCGGCTGCTCCATTCCATTATGGATGATGGGTTGCATAAGCATAACCTTATTAGATATGAATGAATTAAGATTGGTATTGACCGGAAACCACTGTGGAGAAGTGTTTAAAAAAAAGAAAGACAAAAAATGAAGTGATATGGATTAGACATTCATTCACTGGGTGGGACACTGGGGAGCCACTGGGCTTGGATTCACTACTTTCAGTGCCCAACAATTGCTATAAACCAGGCTTATCAGAAGTTAGGTATAGCTGCATTTGGAACATGTATGTGGTAAATAAAATGTCCTCAAAATATATAACAAAGCCATGCAGCAGTGTGCAGGTGTGCATGTAATGGGAATACTGTGCATAGCCTATTGTATAACCTACTACAGTATACTGACATCAGCCATTTAATATTTAGCCATGTGGCATTGCTGTAGAGTGGTCATCCATCATGTCTTCTGCAATGTTCCAATAGAAGGCTTTCTCCTTCTATTGGCTTTCAGGGCATTTTTATATATTCTGCAATATTTGTCCTCTTATTTATGTATTTATTTATTTTTTACGCCACAAAATATTTGGGGCTGGATTATTGCAATTCCTTCTTATTTCGAAAGACTCCTCAATCGAATTCAGAAAGCAGCTGATGTGCATATATTTATGAGGAGTCCATAATATTTAAAATCCTTGGTCAGGCACCATCATGGACAGAGTGAAAAACAGAGGTCAGCATTGTAGCCTAACAGATCCACAGAACCATTTTCAACCTGGTATTTCTATATGGGCCATATTATAGGCTGGGGTAAATGAAACAAAAGTATATTGTTTTTCTCCCTTGAAAATAACAGATTTACAGTACAAGCATGTCGCACATTGTGATCATTTGGCTATTATTGTTGCCATGATATATACCATACAAAGCTGTAAGTGTTGAATGGACATGCAATAGACTTCAAGTGTTTCATTTACACTTGATTGTAGTGTCGGTTGCCAACCAGATCAGATGGAAGATTGCATTCAAAGGAAAGCCCATGCAGCCACTTACAGTAAGGCTCGTTATTAAGCTTTAGATCTGACACATTCTACATTGAGAACACTGGCAACTCTCAACTCTGGGTGCTGATGTAACATCATGTACTGCATATTTCTCTTTGATATCCTCTCAAGGCTCATTTGACCTTGGTTAGTTGCACTCACGCTGCAGTAGCTCTGTAGCACCCTTTCCATGCAGGTGTGTGTGTGTGTCTATACCAGGGCCGGATGTAGAGGGGGGCAGGGGTGGGCTCAGCCCACCCAATCGTGCATCCTGCCCACCCAATGAAAGGTAATATATCAGTGGTTTTCAACCAGTGGACCACTAGTGGTCCTTGAGAGGGTTCCAGGTGGTCTCCAGGCTAAATGTTGGAAAGTTGGTTAACCAGATGTAACTCTTTGAGAGTGTAAAAATTAAACCAAATGGACCCATTTTGATCTGTATGTTTGACTGTTTAGTTTACTAAATCCCATCTAGTATTGAGGACAAAAGCAAAAATAAATCTTTAGTTTTGGGTCTGTGGGGCTAAAATGTCAAAAAGGTTGAAAACCACTGCTTCATATGAAAAACTTTGGAGGTGCCCACCCTGCCATTCTTCCAGCCCACCCTAGTAGGGCTGACTAGATCCGGCCCTGGTCTATACGGGTGTGCGTGTGTGTGTGCACGTTTGTGTGTGCGTGACACAACTATGGCCTCGAGGGCCAGATGTTCTCTTGTACAAAGCCTTGCATCTTCCTGTTGACTTCCCAAGGGGCTAGTCATAAAATTTGGGTTAGGTGAAAGTCAGGTCATCTCCTAACACCATAATAGACCAATCACAGCCACCACAGGTCCTTAATAGCAGTGTGGTGCGTGTCTGCATGTCTGGGAGTGTGTGTCTGTGTGTGTTGATGTGCATCAGGGGCGGATATAACATTTCTCAATTGGGGGGCAGAAGAAAATGGTAAGGGGGCAGCTTCATACCACATGAAGCCGCCTCCATACCATTTTCAGTAGTGTTTCAAATACTTTTAAATATAAGCACTGAAATATCTTGGGTTGTTTTGCATGTCAGATATCATGTTTGGTGGGGCAGACTGGGCATTTAGGGGGGCATTGCCGCCCCCATGCCTATGCCTCGATCCGCCCCTGATGTGCATGTATGCACGGGAGTGTGTGCATGTGTATGCATGCTTGCTTGCTTTCACAACAATTTCAAAGACACAGGCTGTTAAACAAGCATGCATGTCCAAATGAACTCAGCTGGCATGTATTGGAGAGGCCAAAAGACACATGTGTTTTCTCACATACCGCGATAGATGGCAGGCAATGTGTGTGTGTGTGTGTGTGTGTGTGTGTGTGTATGTGTGTGTGTGTGTGTGTGTGTGTGTGTGTGTGTGTGTGTGTGTGTGTGTGTGTGTGTGTGTGTGTTGCACTTAGAAGTTGTAATTGTAGTTTTAGCTTATGTATTTCAATTGACATTTACTTCATAAATGTAAACATATAACTATGACATAATGCATTGGAATTTAAATAAAACTAGATCTTCACCCTTTAGGGCGCAGGTCTCCACCGGCTCAGGTCACCTCACCCTGTGAGGGCAACATTCACCCCCACAGGGTGACTGCGTAACATACCTGATGGACGGACGGACGGACGAACGGACAAGGGGGCAAAACATAGTCACCACCTTATGGTGGAGACAATAATTGCTTTTTATGATTCCAATTCATGGATAGCAAATATAATGCAGGATTTCTACTCAAATATAGCAAAAACAATGTACAACAGAAATAGGAAGTACAATGGAAATACAGTGGCCCTCTCCATCGTCAAGTTTCTCCACCCCTGCAGTCTGGCCGATGTGTATTCCAAGCCTTTGCTTTGTGGTTGTAGTATAGAGTTCAGCACCCACTGTGGTGTATCAATCAGGATGCTCTCAGCAGTGCTCTCCGTAGCTGCCTGAGGGATATACACTAATATATTACTAGTGTATGTGTAGCCTCCTATTGATGTTGATCATCATTAGCATTACCATGCTGGGAGAACGCCCAAGGCATTAACAAAACATAAAGAGCTGTAGAACCTTGATCGTGTTTGCCCTGGAATCCTAATGGTTGGACAAAACGCCGTATATTTTCACAAGAACACTGGAAATGTGTTTGTTTATTTGTTTTTACTGCGTTTTTACTGCGTTTAGCCTTGATGCGATTCCAATTTATGGTCATCGTGAATCTATCGTTGAATGTTTAATGAACCACAATGGAAACAAGCCATTGGCTTTTTTGTGTCATCCACTTGCTGTGTTTTTACACCCGTATTGCAGGTCAATCAATCAATGAGATATCTGAAATCCAGCCTCCAGCTAGTGCCTTTCTTCCTGCAATCCACAATCAGCTCTTTGGTCTTTCCAACATTGAGAGATATATTCACTATAAATATAGTATTGTAATGGAAATCCAATCCCAGCTTGAGGAAGTGCTATGTTCTGTTACTAAGGACCTTTTAGACATATCCATGATCAATCCATCCATCCATCTTCAACTGCTTATCTGTAGTTGGGTCGCAGGGGCAACAGTTCCACCAGAGAGCCATAGACTTTCTTCTCCAGAACAACATTGCATGGCTTTCCCAAAGCAGTCTTCTTAGGCTGTGAGCTGACATAACAACTTCAAAAAGAATCTGACATGGATGCAATGTCTGGATGTTTAGAATGGCTGTGGATGGGAAATAACCATAGTTATAATGGTCCTCATTGCCCCCTACAGCAATCAAGAGCTTCAACTCATGATGAGCATGATTTCTGGACTTTTTGCATATTTGCGTGTTGGTTCATGGTGCGTAATGGTGCCTTCTCCTTCCTTGTGTGTGACAAAACACAACTTATTCATCCCACAATGGTACGGTATATTCACTTCATATGCAATTGCATTCACACCTAACGTGATCTGCACTATGTTGTGTTTTAAAGCAAAGCGAAAACATATTTTGGGGAGCAATAGAATGTGTTTCTTTGATGCGCATCAGGATTCGAATGAGAACCACCTTCTAAACGAAGCATACTATCCGACAATACGCAGCAGGATTCATTGTAATCACAGTAAATATTTCTGGTGTGAAAGCGACCTTAAGAAGACTCTGTAAAGAAGATTCTCTAAGAAGCTGCTTGGGAAACAGGGCCATTATTACTAACTTCCTTCTGAGGGATCCCGAGGCATTCCAAGGCCAGTGAGTCAATATGGTCCCTCCTTGGCCTTGCCATGGCCTTGCTCTGCCCCGGGGTCTCCTCCCAGTCTGACTGACATGCCTCAAAGATCATGGTCATATATTGTATATTGCGAGCTTTGCCTTCTGGCTCAACTCTCCTTTCAAAAGTGGGGTACAGCGAGTGCAATACACCTTCGATTCTCCAACTGATCTCCTCTGTCCTCCCCTCACTTGTGAACAAGACCCTGAGATACTCCTTCACTTGTAGGGTAATGTCCTCTGCATTATCCTGTCCTACTCTTAACGATTAAGCGCAGTGGGCCACAGAAGAACTGCATAAAGAAAGGCTATAGTCAGCCAGCAGTGGGATTCAGAACCAGGGCCTTGTTGCTGTTAGGAAACAGCCATTCTTTAAAGCAGTACCCTCTTTATCCTGGCATTGACTCTGGACAGTAGCATGCTGCTCTCTGCTGGTGAAATGTATTCTTTGTAGAAGAGTCTCAAGTTCATTCAGATACTGGAAGGAACATATAAAGTTCTACTGTAGATATTCAGTACACCCTATCTAGATGAATGACAGCTGGAGGTGCAGTTCCACTGAGCATTTATAGAAGTCTAGGGTGGTCTAAATTGGGTAAAAATGAAATATTAGGCGTTATATTCAACTACTGTAGTATATATTTATAGAATAAAAATAGCCTAGATAATCAATGTCTACATATAAACTGGCAATATATATATAGAAGCCTATATATAGAAGCCCAGCCGCTAAGAAAACTTTCATTTTCAGACTATTTCTACCCCATTTTTGGGCAGAATTTGCTCAGGGGGATGAACCACCTATAGGCCTAAGCACACATTGGCTATTTGACAATAGCTGATGTACAATGTCAATGCAACATGGAGTGAGCTTGTAGATTGGTTTAAAATATGAATAATATTCATATTTTGGCATACAACCACGCTGCACAGCTAAAATAAAATATATTATATGATAGTCCTACTTGCCTCCCCACTGAGCAACAGATCTAAAAATGAGTGAAAATCACAGTTTTTAGAGGTCTAGACCAGGGGTCCCCAGACCACTGGTGGTCCGGGGACCACCAGTGGTCCTTGAAAGGGTTCCAGGTGGTCCCCAGGCTAAATCATGGAAAGTTGGTTAAAAAGATGTAACTCTTGAAAACTCTCAAGAGTTAAAATATTCATCATCTGAATTAGCACTATTTAATTAAGACGTCTACACTGTTTTGTCTGCAAAATCCAGCCTGGAATTGTGAACAAAACCAAAAGAATTCTTTATTTTTAGGTCTTTGGGGGTAAAATGTCATCAAATGGTGGTCCGTGGCACAAATGCTGAATAAATGGTGGTCCCTGGTGTCAAAAAGGTTGAAAACCACTGGTCTAGATCTTTAGATTTTTTTTATTAGACATATTTTAGATCTAGTGCTCAGTAGGTCTGGACTATTATGACTGACCAGAAGACCTGCATTTCCCTTTAATATTCAACCAGGTACATAATATGTAACCCGTTTTTGTCAGTTCTCTATTTCATATTCAAAATGTATGCAAAATCTAATGCTGGGGAACTGTGGTGGTGTTTGCTGTTTGAATTCAGTTGCCTACATGACGCATGGGCCTAAGTGACGCAGGCCACCTAAACCTTTGAACATGTTTACGAAGGATTGACCCTCGCCTCGACACCCAGGATTATTGACCCTATAATATAACTGTCACTTGCCCACTCACTTCCTATTGATTTACTGTACACCAGGGACAGGGATTCAGACCTGTGTTCACTTACCATGCAGATGTTAGGACACTATTGTCTGGAGTACATGATGAGTGAAATTAAAGTGTACCAAAAACACCCCTCCTCCTACTCTCCAGTCACTAGGTGTAGGCCTACTTGGGTATGGAAAAACATGTGCAATTTCATACAAGTTTTACAAACAAACATTTGTGCACACGTTAATGGGGTTTGGGTGATGTCTCATTTAAGCAGTCTTAAATCACGCCTTCAACATCTTAAATGAAAATGAACCACTATAGATCTATAGATAATAGATTATAGGGATAGATTAAAGGGATGCAGTCTCTCATCCCGGCAGACTAATAGCAGATCTACAAGGGCCAAGGCAAGCTCACAACCAGGCGATATGCCTATCATTTCAAAATTTCAAATGTATAAAAAAAACATTTTGAAAATATCAAATCTAGCAGATCACCATGTGTTGCATTGTGTCACATTGTGAGCTTGTAGATTGGCTCTTTTCAAAAGTTTGAGATGTATTGTGCTGAAGTGGTTAGGCTATTTACTGTATGTTACTATACTATACTGTATATTCTTCAAATGAATGTAAATGGAGTAAAAGTATGAATTTTGGAAATACTCAAGCAAAGACAGATAGGCTATCTGCATCTGTAGGCTATTCTAGAAAATTTTACTAGAAAACTTTTACACAACTTAAACTTTGAACAGAGCTCTTAGTAGTGCAGCTGGTGCTTATAGTTAAACACTTCCAAGAAGTTCCAAATAATGCATTCATCCGCCACTGGAATCATAATTATGCTATTACAGGCGACACCATCGTACGGCGAATGAGAGTATCGTTTGAGTGGCCAGAGCCTTACACAAACCCCGTTCAATCACAGACTTCTATTGAGAATGGGGACAACAAAGAGGGACAAGTCCTGGGCATTGGACTCAGTCAACAGCAACAATCCATCTTTATTAATGGTTTCAAACGCTTTATTTTAGATATTTTCGTAGTAGCCCAACATAAATATTATAGACAGAGACTTTAGTTGTTACTTAAAATACTTTAAAACAATTGGCATGTTGCACGTGTACCTAAAACAGCTCTTATTTGCGCCGCCCTCGTTGAAAACAATGTATTTCCATTCCAATTCCAACTTCAGTTTGTCCCTATTCAAGGCTGCATGATGAACAGCGCTCGAGCGCACGGTTTGTGACGCCTCAATGTCACAACTCTTCTACCAGACGGCTCTGCCTCTGTGAGTGGCATGTTGTTGTCCCCGCCCACTGCCAGAGGTTCAAATCAGCAGCCTTCAGTCCACTGACTCCACACAACAACATTCCTGCTTCAGCTGCTACAGAGCTAACGGCTTGTTTGAGCACCAAACTTTATAAAAACAAAACACTGCGATGGACGCCTTGAAGTCGGCTGGAAGAGCTATTATCCGAAGTCCAAGTATCGCCAAACAGTCCTGGAGTTACGGCCGGCACAGAAGTAAGACTGTTTTTTAAGAAAATGATGGTTAATTTATGATCATTCAAGTCGTTTTTCAGTGCAGCTGACATTAAAGTTTCTTTGCGAAAAAAAAACAACAACAACACTTTTTTTTATATATTAAGTGCGATTTCCATCGTTTGTAAACACAGTTTCGCAAAACATGCCTTTGTATGTTTCATATTTTTCTTCAACTGTTGATGTGGCAAGTGCATCCACTTGCCAAAGTTTACATTTAAAGTAAACGTAACTTGTATACGTATCGGTATGATTCATCATTGCCAAGTCTATGTTGTTGTTTCAGCAAGGTTATTCACAAAAAACGTTTAAATTCCACAAATGTTCAACATTTTACTGTCATTAAAGGGGACCTCCACCCATTTTCATCATTTTAATGTGTCATTGATATACCTTTAGAGATGTTGTGTGGACATGATAACAAAGTTCCCCCAATTCTGTATTTCCCGAAAAAATCATTAACATGGTGAAACACATCTGATGACATCATCAAGATGTATTTCACCATGTTAATGATTTGTTTCGCCCTTTTCCCTGAGAGGGTACAAATGGAACCAAATGGACTCGCTAGGGTTCATTTGGTTCACATTTGTATCCTCCCAGGAAAATTTTTAAAATGGGTTTAAAATTTTTCAACATTTTACTCATTCACTCCCTCATGTCATTAATATAGCCTACCTTGAGTTGTTGTGGACAAAGTCCCTGTGTTTCGTAGAAACCGACATCTGAAAAAGAAAAATCATTATCATCTTGATGACATCATCAGGATGGGATGAAGAATATTATTGACCTATTCAAACCTCCATTTCTAGACAATCACCTATGTTTATTTTATGTATTATTATTATTTTTTGGGGGGTCATTTTATATGGGTCATGGTCAACATCCTCACCACCCATGAAAAGCCCCCCTGACCTGTGACCTACAACATTACTCTATTTAGTTACTGACAAAATGGTATGGCGGTGGGTGGGGGTCAAATGATTAGTGTTTTCCCTCTGCCATTTGTCTGGTAAATGTTTTGAGCATTGTTTCTCACACCGAGAGTCCACTTGGCTCAGCCCTGTGACACTTTAAGTCTCACTTGATCTCCAGTTGGGGAAGGTCTCTCTCTGTCTTCCACTCCGGCATGAGTCTTTACTTGTCTGTAGAACCATAACAACCAGGAGGAATGCTGCAGGTCAGCCAGTGCACTGCTACTGCCTTCAAGTTCAAGTTGGCCTCAGGTTGTTGGCTTCAGTTCATTCAGCCACTTTAACCCTGGCATTACTCCTTTGTCCATGTCACATTGTCATAGTTCAGTGATTTTTCAACCCGTTTCATACCAGGGCCCACTATTTATCCAGAATTTAAGCCACAGACCACCATTTGATGACATTTTAGCCCTGCAGACCCAAAACTAAAAATTTCTTTTGCTTTTGTCCACAATTCCGGGCTGGATTTGCGAAACAAAACAGTCAAACATGCAGATCAAAATGAACATTAATCTTCTTATTCAGATGATATTTTAACTGTTGAGAGTGTAAAATGAAACCGAATTGAGCCGCAAGGGTCCATTTGATTTCATTTTTACACTCTCAAAGAGTTACATCTGGTCTGGTTAAACAACTTCTCTCAATCGATCCATTCATCTATATTGTTGCAAAAAGTTAATGTTCTAAGAGCAATCACGTTTAGAGGCAGTGTTTGTTGGCAGTTAATTTGTTTTGTTTAATTAATCACCAGTATAACTTGTTTATCCTGTGAGTCTCTCTCCTGATCTGGCAAAAGAACAAAATAAGAAGACCCCTACCGGACAATCAAGTTTTTCTACTGCCATTGACGTGAATCACATGAATTTTTGGGTTTATCCAGAATAGCCTCTTTTTTTTCTCCTACTGTAAAGCATGGGCGGATATAACATGTCCCATTTGGGGGGCAAGAGAACATGTAGGAGGGGCAAGAGAAAATGGTATGGGGGTGGCTTCATCGCCCGCTTCGCACCACAGGCGATGAAGCCGCACCCATACCATTTTCGGTTAGAGAACTTTTATTAGTCAAGTAAAGCATCAATAATGGGCCTAACATCAGTTGTTGTTGAAGTTGCAACAGCCACACAGCATGCATAAAGCTAAAGGTCTGACTCAGAGAGTTTTCTGTTTTCAATGATGAAATGCAGTTGGTTTAGTGGTGCTAAAATTCTAGTTAGTATAGCAGTAGTAGTGTTTCAAATCATTTTAAATATAAGCACTTTAATTTGAAATATATTGCCCCCCCCCCACCCCCGCCCAGCCTGTATGATGTTGGCGCTGCACTGCTTGGCGACACGCTCAGTACAGTCTGGGTATCCCCCCCCCTTCTGAGCAAGTCAAATTCCAATTCAACTTGTTGAAATGGCTAATAAAAGAAACCTTGAACCTTGGGTTGTTTTGCATGGCATCGTGTTTGGGGGGGCAGACTGGGTATTTAGGGGGGCACCCCCCCCATGCCCATGCTTAAATCCGCCCCTGCTGTAAAGTAGTGTACCACGTTGCTAGGTAATGCTCGGATTGGTGTATTTGACTGTAGCACGGTTATCTTTAGCAGTGCGTTTTCCTGGAGGTGATTAATGTTAGGAGCTCATTTGAAAGATCAGCGTTATGTTGCTGTTACAGTAATGACGTTTTTCATGAGAAGTACCGATCGGCAGCTTTGTAATGGCCAAAGACTACTTTGGGTTCACTGTGTTAATATGGAGGTTTTCAGAATAAAACATCCAAATGCATGTTCTTCAAATGTAAGCAATGGTCCATTTTGTTTCCCTATTGACCATATTCAGACTGCAGCCATCCCGCCAGGTGACACACAGTGCTGTTCAGATTGTTCAACGAGCAACCCAAACTCTGATCTGATGCTCTGAAATTATCTGCACAGAATCTCATGACAGGAAATGGCTCATAACATGTCATAGTTGGATTTTTATGAAACAAAAACAAATTGAAAGAGATTAATTGCTGATGTTGTGCAATTGGGTAGGACTTTTTTGCTTGGATGAATGGGGTATCTATGGGAAGTTGCACCTAGATTGCGCCTTGCTGGCAAGATGGCTGCAGTCTGAACATCATTAATTGTACTATGAGAGTTAAAAATTGATAAAATAAACAATTTAACTGCTCCAGCACACGTGATGGCTAATTAGCCATTATAGCATAACATTCTTCCTAGACCTAGGGGGTCCAAAAAGTTTATATGAAAATCTCAGTAGTAGCTCAGACCCAAGCTGTTCCCTAGCAACACTGTTCCACCAACCACGTGCGTAGAGGAACATTTTCATTCATGTTGAGGAAGGAGCATTAAAAATTATGCGATTAATGGCCCCAACCTGGTTATTTTGCCCTAGCAAACCCAGGTTATTACGACATTAGGACACATTTTAGGATATTTACCTTCAGCAGGCAAATCATATTCTGTATGAGCAATTACAATCAATGACTCAGTTCTCATTGCTACTACTACTAGCCCATTAAAAATGGGGAAGCGTCTGTGTGAGTTTAGATTTTTTGTGATGGCTGTTCTACTGAACTCCAGGCTGTACAGACATTGTGCTGAAAAGAGTTGACCCTAAAAACTTTACTGACTCGGCAACTGATTTCCAGTCTGGATGGTAATGTATATTTGTGTTCTATCAGAGTTGAGGACTTGGGGAGTAATAAATCGTAGCTCACGTTCATTTTCAACAGGACTGGCGTTTTGTGCTTAGAAAACGCTTTGCGATAAAGCATGTGTGTTGCGTGCATGCTCGTTTTGTGCACATGCCTGAGTCTGACTTTGATTTTATACCTCAATTCTGTGAGCTTTTTTTCCCACACTGAGCGCACACTGATGACACCCAGTCATCATAGGGCCCAGTGGAATCGCTGCGATAATGGGAGTGTTTATCACTCCCCGTTTGTATTGTAATGCCCTTTAGTGTCCGTTAGCAAAACTCTGAGCACTGAAATGCTCTGGATGAGACAGTTTGGTGCCTTGCACAATTTCACCACCCAGTGTATGAATGTGCACATTGTGAACTATGATCTATGTAAAGCGCTTTGGATAAAGCGGTTAAAAGACTTTACTTCATTCCCAGTTATCGGGCAAACACTCCTTAACCAACTGACCCTCATCCGTCAGACAGTGACCTCCACATCCTGACACCTCACTGGCTGCTAGCCGACAAGACCCACATATTACAGTTCTCAGTCGCCATGAGTCATGGCTTATTTCAGTCATTTGCATTCCATGAGTTGGCTTTCCCCGAATCCCTAGAGTGTTTTATAACTACATGTATTGGTCAGAACCATACTGGTCTCAGACTTGGACATTAATAAAAGTAAAGGGTCAATCTTTCTCTCAAATCACAACATATTTCCTTTTTTTTTTTGCTTGAATCCCTGGGGACCAAGGCTGGACCAAGGATTTGTGTCCTACATTTGACCTACTGGACCAGGAATGTGGACCCTGAGTCTGCAATATGCCTTGTATTAATTTCTAAAGAAGGATAAACTGAACAACTGTTGTGCTTGTTCATTGTGTAACACCCAGGCCACCATACTGTAGAATACAGTCTTGTCATGTCTGTGATGCATTGTAATGAAGACGAGACATTTATAGTATAGTGTTTGAGATTTATATCCCTGTTTTCTTCAATACAGCTAGAAACTGTGTTATACCTTGTCACGTACACATTATTTAAATGTGGAGTTGGATCAAACCAAATTAGAGGATTGTTTGGGATATCTCAGACAGACAGACTTATTCACATACTGTGTTATTTATGAGGACTGCATGCATGTTTTAATTCCTAAGAATAGACAATAACACTGTCTTCTTTGTTATAGCTGCAGGTTTCGTCAACTGGTCTATTTATATGCAAATGTTGGTATTGTCTATCAAGGAATGTTATATTTTTTTGTGGCTCATTGATGCCGTGTGCCTCGAATTGTCTCTCTGTTTAGGTGCCCGTTAAGCCCTACGATGGCTGCCAAGTGCCTTTCACATGTTTGTTTTTAGCTCCGCATCCGCAGAGACTTAACCCTGCAGACCCATTTCATCACCTGTGTTCACACTTCAAAACTCTGCAGTATATTGGATCTAGAGAATCCTTGAATGAACTCAATAATTCTCTCTTGGGGTCCATGATTATTATTTTTTTTTTTTTTTATTTTTTTTTACTTTTCATAAAATTGCAAACAGGCACCTGCTGGCCTAGTGGTTCAGTCACATGCCACATATAGGCTCCAGCCTGATATTGCATTGTGGGTTTGAGTCTCATTCATGAGGACCTTACTGCATGTCTGCAGTCTGCACCCTTCTCTGTCTTCCCATTTCCTGTCAGTTGTCACTGTAACTATCAAAGGCATGAGATAAAACGGCACATCAAAACATAATACAAAAGAAAATGAGAAATATAAACCATTTTGTACTATTCTTGAAATCTTACAAAAAAGAAAATTATACTCTTGGCTTCTAGGCGTCCCTGGAACTGATTTTGGCGACAAAAAACGGATGATGCAGGCAATGGTTTAATTTCATTGGCTGTAGCCTACCTAAATCGCCCAAGTATCGGACGAAAAGCTCAATTAATCTTTTCGGCAGACCAAGTTCTGCTTTTGTTTGTAACTAGCGTTATCTTGTTTGTAAAGTATTCTCTTTCATTTCAAGATAAGGACCAACTGATAGTGGATTTTATGTGTCTCCAAGCATAATATGCCCTTCAACTCAATAATATTACTTTTTATGGCATATATACCAAATATGGGAGCTCCCCTTAGTTCCAGGTAGGACGAGGCCAAATGCCCTGTCTGATGTCAGTCTGAATATTTCTGTCTCTTTACAGTTGGGTAGAGGCACAGATTAGTATAAGAAGCAGGATTTGGCCTCCAGTCCCAGTGTGGTCCTGTGTGTCACAAGCCAACAGTTGGGGTTTCCACAGTGATTTAGTGTTCGCTGTGGACACAACAAACGCCTGGGACGTGAACTGCCTGTCAGTGGGTCCTTTTGATCAGCATGTTTGCCCTGTGTTGTCCCAGTGTGTTGGAGGAATGGATTTCACACTCCTGCGTGTAGAGTGGGCACTCATCTATCAATGTTTAAACTCTACTTACTTTTGAAACTCGCCAACTCGGACGCGGGGTCCTGTGCTTTCTTTTAGATTTGTGATCTTGTGTCAATTTATAATAATTAATTATAAGGATGTCCCTTTCAAGTTTTCTTGAGCGAGTTCAATATCATGATATCATTATGTACTGTAATAACATTTAAAAATGGAGATTGGGATATTATTGATTCTAGGGATGTCCTGTTCTCCTGGTCTGATACTACAGCCAGGAGCTGGTGGAGTTGTTCCAACCAGTTCATCTGGTTTCACTTGGTCTCCCCCGGTCACTCGTGCAGCACACAGCTGTCTCCCTCACGTGTTGGGAGGGCCGACCTTTGAACCTCCGGTGCTTTGTATTTAACTGGGTCAGCGGTGCATGGTACCTGGCTGGTACGTACAGGTTCTGCATCTATGCCTGTGTTTCACAACCAGGCCAAAACAAGGCCACATGTTCCAACTTCCAGAGACTCCCCAGTACGGTCGGTCGGTCGGTCATCCCTGCGTGCAGTGAATGTTTTCAAAGCTGGTGTCTGGACTCTGTCGTGAAACTCTGTAATTCATCCTCTGTGCTAAGGGAAAGTTATGAAAATATGGGAACTAAATCGTTACTGAGAAATGTCTTGACCAATGTATTTCTAATGGTGTCTATTAACATGTACAAACGAAGCAGGGACGGCTCCATGGGGGGAAAGGGGGGGCTTTAGCTCCCTCTCGAAAAGAGGGAGCCCCCCATCCAAACAATCCCAACTGACTGACTTTTGTCAATGAATATGCATTAGCCCACCCCTCGAAATTGCCATTACCCCAGGTAAAAAAATTCTGGAGCCGTCGCTGGTATGGTGGCACAGTGGTAGTTCTGTTGCCTCACAGCCAGAAGGTCCTGAGTTTGATTGCTGGCAGCCTGTCAACTCCGTGCCATCAGTGCCTATACACGAGGTGGGGTCTGGCACTCTGGCTTTTACCTATTACCTGTTAGGCTGTTAAGAGGTTTCCCATGGGATTTGAAATGCAATCTTGTGTTATTAGACACATTTGTGTAGAAATGTATTGGTAATGATTTAGTTCCCAGATTTGTCAAATATGTGATAAAATACCCTTACTGTTGAGGCCATAAGACTCGGTGATGACTATTGATGCTTGCACTTTATTGTACATGATGATGACATCATTGAAAGTAATGCGATAACACGTGTCCTGGTATGGTAGTTCAGCCAAAGAGCACAGCTGTCATAGTTCTACTACAAGGACAGGCTCAGCCATAACAAGATGGACAATAGGAGACATCTAGGCTCTTTCAACCTGCCAAATCAATAATCATAACTTATTATCCTATAATATATTATAGAATTAGTCTTTCTAAAATATACCAACTACTGCATAATAACAATATTGCATAATGAGTAATCCTTGGCCTATTTGGGCTTGTGTGAAAGGTGCAAGTAGCAGTCTACAATGTGTCATGAGCTTGTAGGTTGACTACTTTTGTTACCACCACCATACAACACGTGTAACAAGTGTAAATTAGGCATTGAGGAAGGGTCCTGCAAGGGCTAATACCACAGCATAGGGCGAGGACTTCTCCTTTTCCCGTCTACTCCAATTCTATTGGCCAAAAAAATATAGCTGATCTACTAAGCTCACAGTGGCATTGGGAATTTTAGGCCAAATCTTGAGCAGTCATGAGCAGGGGTTTGCAACAGGTGGTCTGGGGACCACCAGTGGTCGCCCATTAGCCCAAGTCTACACAACTAGAGAATGTACTGTAGAAGATTAATTGATCTATATGTTTGCCTGCTTTGTTTCCTCCAAAAATCCATCCTGGAATTATGCACAAAAGCAAAAGCAATCTTTAGTTTTGGGGTATGTGGGGCTAAAATGTCATCAAATGTTGGTCCATGCTCAAATTCTGAATAAATGGTGGGGCCCTGGTATGAAAAAGGCTAAAAACCACTGTTCCAGTTAGTGTCAAAATACTACTGGCTACAGTAAGTTAGGGTTCAAGAGCTTAAGAGGTTAACCGGCCATGTGTGCACGTGAGAGGAGATCCTCCCAGGAGAGTTCAACAAGGAGGAGACATTTCTAGGTAACTGAAGTTCTGAGCAAGGTTGCCAGATTTTGATAGAGCGAAATGAGCATCCAGGTATATGAGAACTAGCCAACCAAAAGATCAACCAGGCTATGAGTACTTTTAACTTAATCAGACACGTACTCTGAGTGAGCCATTTGTTCAAAGTAGTAGCAGAACAACAACTAAGCTCAATCTACATCGGATACTATTTTCAAAGAGAATAGGGCCTCTTTTAAATAAAAAAGAGGCAGGGGGAGAGAGGGGAACAAAAAAGCATTGAACACAAATCATGGAATAGGGGCCACATAAATACTTTTTGGGTAGTCCTTGACATATCAAATGTTTGAAAACTACTGGTTTAAATTTAATTTGGAAGCGAGCCCAAGAATAACAACTATAAATTAAAAAAAGGCCAAAAAAATCAAAACTACCAATATTTAAAAGAGGCTTGACAGAAAAACAAGCCGCTTATAATAATCAGACTTGGCAACGGTTGAGTTGACGGCAACATCTCTCATGTGGGAATCTCCTGTGTAAACACAATGGGGGTCAGGGCCAGGCCCTCTCCACACACACACACACACACACACACACACACACACACACACACACACACGTGCACAAGGCAGTAAGGCACCATGCAGAAGCAGCAACTGTTACCTCAAGTACTTGACTCATGTCTAGAACCTGTCCATTGGCACATTTATGACTCCGTTCCCGGTCATGCTGCCAAATACCAATTCTTTAACAGATGTTTGCACAGCCAGAATATTTTTGAAGCTCTTAAGATTTGTCTAAAGTTAGAATTGGAAACTATTAACTTGTAAGGAAACAAATCAAGTGTTGTTTACAGCTCATGTGTGGAGCTGACTCGCCCTTTCCTTTTTGTGGATGTCTGCTACATAATTCCCAGTTCCCTATGTCAATAAAAAGTCTAATGGCCAATATATTGGCCAATCCATTATATCGGTCTATTCATGACTTAATGGTAATAGCCTATTACTCAGTGTGTGCAGACAGTGCAGTTTTGATAGTGGAACCTTTTTTAAAACTCTACTTTAAATTTGGCCATACCAGCCTTGATGAATGTTTTTAATTTTGCATTTCAAATGAAATGCCAGATTATGAGTGAAAGATTCTGATGACCCAATCCCTAGACTAGTTTCAAAAAAAAAAAAAAAAAAAAAGCAAATTGCAAATGTTAAACATCTTATTCAAACCATGTCTGCATGGGGAACCAGGGAGACCAAACTGCACACTTGTGTCAGCACACTTACTTACTGTATGATAAAAAAGGAAATCATCCTATGCAGTTGAAGAAAGAAGAGAAAATGTGTATCTGTTTGTATTTCAGCTTTAAAGAGACATGAATAAAGTCTACGCACTCCTTCACAACTCTATTATGCTAGAGTCCACACTGCCAGCTCTCCCCTCTTTTATTTTCTTGTTTCATTGGCAAGTTCCAAGTTTTACTCGGAGCGAAAATATTGACTTTTACATCCACCTCTGGCCTAGATACGCTGTTTTTGCCAAGCCGCGTCAGCATGAAAAAGCAGCAGAAGCTGGCACAGACTAAAAGCTTATAATGTACACTTGTTTACGTTGTAGTTACTTTCCCGTGTCTGACTCGGCGGGGATGGAAATAAACACGCTGGTTCCTGGAAACCCAAACAAACAAGCCGGCTGTGTTTTTCTCTTTGCAGAGCTTCCGGAGAACTGGACAGACACCAGGGAGAGCATCCTGGGGGGCATGACCTTCAACCTGCGGCACCTCGGCATGACCCTGGTGGACCAGCCCAAGGGGGAGGAGCTATCGGCCGCCGCCGTCAAGAGGATCGTAGCCACGGTGAGGTTGGGTGCTGATGACCTTTTTATCCAGCGGTTTTCAACATTTTTGATACCAGGGCCCACCCCATTTATTCAGCATTTAAGCCACAGACCACCATTTGATAAACCCCAAAACTAAAGATTTCTTTTGCTTTTGTCCACAATTCCAGGCTGGATTTGGGAAACGAAACAGGCAAAACATACAGACCAAAATGACCATTAATCTTCTTGTTGTGTAGACTTGGGCTAATTAAGATGATGGTTATTTTAACTCTTGAGAGTGTAAAAATGAAACCAAATGGACCCGCAAGGGTCCATTTGGTTTCATTTTTACGTTCTCAAGAGTTACATCTGGTTAACCAACTTAGCTGGGGACCACCTGGACCACTGGTCCTTGGTCCTGACCACTGGTTTATATACTGTATCTTCCAGCTCAAAGCACGTTACATGTGATGTGTTGTGTGAGCTCTACGATAGGCTGTTTTCACTAGTTTCGTATTAGCAAATGTCTAGTTTCATACCAGGGCCCACTATTTGTTCAGAATTTGAGCCACAGAACAGCATTTGATGGCATTTTAGCCCCCATACAGACCCCAAAACTAAAGATTGCTTTTGCTTTTGTCCACAACACCAAGCTGGATTTCTGAGAAAACAAAACAGCCAAACACACAGATCAAAATGAACCATAAATCTTCTACATTCTCTAGTTGTGTAGACTTGGGCTAATTCAGATGGTGAATATTTTAACTCTTGAGAGCGTAAACATGAAACCAAATGGACCCGCAAGGGTCCATTTGGTTTCATGTTTACGCTCTCAAAGAGTTGCGTCTGGTTAACCAACTTTCCATCGTTTAGCCTAGTGCGGACCACTCGCAATCCTCTCAGGGACCACTAGTGGTCTCCGGACCGCCTGTTTAAAACCCCTGGTTAAGACAGTGTTGACTCTGCAGAGCAGAATGACCCCCCCCCCACCCCCATGTGCATATGGATGTTGTGCTGACTTGTCTTCTGTCTGCTTCCAATGTAGGCCAAGGCAAGTGGCAAGAAACCCCAGAAGGTTTCCCTCCAGGTGTCTCCACAGGGAATAATGCTACACGACAGACTCACCAACAAGCTCTTAGAAAACATCTCCATATACAGGTGTGTGTGTGTGTGGTCTACATCAGTGATCTCAACCTGGCAAACACAACATTTGTAATGATATTATAACTTAGAACAGGGGTTTTCAGCCTTTTTGATACCAGGGCCCAGGCCCACCATTTGAGGAGATTTTAGCCCCACAGACCCCCAAAACTAAAGATTTATTTTGTAGACTTGGATTAATTCACATGACGGATATTCTAACTCTTGAGAGCGTAAAAATGAAACCAAATGGACCCTTGCGGGTCCATTTTTACGCTCTCAAGAGTTACAATTGGTTAAACAACTTAGCTGGGGACCACCTGGAACCCCCTCAAGGACCACTGGTGGTCCCCGGACCACCGGTTGAAAACCCCTGACTTGGAAGGTAAACATAAATCTGAGCAAATTCTTAGTGTATTTGCAATTGCACTCGTGGATTCAAGCATACAGTACATGGTTAAAACTGGGTTTGACTTTCTGCAGAATATCGTACTGTACGGCTGACAAGCTGCACGACAAGGTGTTTGCCTACATCGCCCAAAACACCTTGAACGGAACGCTGGAGTGTCACGCCTACCTGTGCTCCAAAAGGAAAGTGGTGAGTTGTCCGAACGGAAAAAATGACAAACCTTAACTCTTTCAGTGACTCGTTGCTCATTCTTGCACATGGCTCTGCATCTGTGAAACACCAAATTATGCTTAGTGGGTTTTTTGGTGTTGTATGATGATTTGAGTGGACTCAACTCATCATGATGAGTGGGCTCTGCTTATCACAATGATCAATTCAGTGACATCTACATTTAACTGAGCAGTAACGTAGTGAAGAAAAATGGTTGCAGACAGACTTATGCACATTGCTCTGACAATAAATCATGAAGTGGACCCCAACTTTATGTGCATTCCTTCTTTGCAGTGCAGTTAATTTTGAGTGGTGCAGTGACAGTCACTCCAAGAACAATGTGTCCCTAATCCCTATGTCTCTCTGTGTGTTGGTGTACTAACTATATAAAAATGTATATAAAATAAAATCTGTAAATCATGGTGTGCGAGAGCACCAGCCTTGCCCCCTACGCTATTCATTTCATTGGAAATGAATGGGTCGAGCTAGCGTTAGTTGATCAGTGAACAAGCTTGAAGTCCCATTGATGACCAGTCAAAAATACGTATGTCACATGACACTTTCTTTTCACGCTTGGACAGTGCACCAGCGCTCAAAGTGGGGCTGATGAGCTTCACGCTGTGCACAGGTGTATTATGGGATACTGGGAAAACCAACGCACATTAACTTGTTTCTCAAGTCATTTCTGGATTGTTTTGGAGGGACTTTAACTTTGTCATTTCACAGCATACAGGGTACAATAACCATTATAAAACAAAAGTAAGATTGAACACTCACTTTACAGAAGTGTGCTTTTTTTTTTTCCTCCTGCCACATTGGAAACCCTAGACGGATAAACTTTTAAGCCCCATCCATCAATTCCCTGTGTATCTGGACGTCAAGAAGAAGGGCACTTTTCCTCTCATCTTCCCTCCGTCCTCCTCCTATCAGTCTTCTAAGATAACATTCCAGGACGCCCTCCTCTACACCCCCCCCCCCCCTCCATGACTAGTCCTTGCTGTGGTGTGTGCTGAACATGGACAGTGAGATTGCTCATGGTCACAACTTACCACCCGCGACACCGTCCTATGTTGAAGTATGAATTGGGCTTGCTCCATCCATGTCTCCTACATGGGGAGTTTGTATCGACCAGTTCCTGTCCTGTCTTGAGCCACTGTGCTACAGCAAGGGTGGCATTGAACATGTTATGACCTGCCTTAGTACTGTTGATATTAATGTCACGTGTGTGACTGACTGCCACTATTTTATGACCCTGTCATAGCCTTTGAAATTGAAAGGGTTAATCTGTGAAAGGCATCTGTTTGTTTGTTTTTTAAGTTAGACTTTAGACAGCATGCGTATGTTGCTACACAGCACTACAACAACATTGCGTCATTCTCTGCTGTAGATTGTATAGATTTGTGTTTACTGTATAGAAAGTACGTTGTTACAGTAGATGACGCATATAGAGAACAGCTGAAGTGAAAAGCACAACTGGGAACTGGCTAAACCAAAATATAGGAAGAGAAAAATGGATAATGGAAATGGATTATTGTTAATTGTCTACTCGACAAACATACATTACATATACAATATGAATACCCTTTATTAGTCTCTTTATTCGGGGACATTGGTCTACCACAGAAGCAGAGACGTCGTAAAATAAAGATTAAAATGGTGGTGCTAATGATAAGTCTGTGGAACTATATACAATATGCATTTAGAAAAATCAGGGTTACGCTTGCTGATAATGTTTCTTGTGTTTCCAGGCTCAGGCAGTGACTCTAACAGTGGCTCAAGCCTTCAGGGTGGCTTTCGAGTTTTGGCAGGGGGCCAAAGAGGGTAGGCAAATGCACGTCACCATTCAGTACTTACGCCCCCACACACACTCACTCACGCACGCACGCACACACACATTCACGTGCATGCACACAGCACACCTATCAGCTTGTGCCTGGGTTCATCCAAACCAACTCGAGTTTCAAACACCAAGGACATCTCCAGGACACGACATCAGCTGCTTGTGGTATCTTGTGATCAAGGAGATAAATGTCTCTCTTTTGTTTTGTTTTTTCCTTAGAAAAAGAGAAGAGAGTGAAGTCTGGCTCTGCTGGAGAGGCGAGCAGCAGCTCCCAGTCAGAGAGATCCAATAGCGTGGGCAGCTTGAAAGGGACAGGTGAAGACACGCACGCACGCACGCACGCACGCACGCACGCACACACACACACACACACACTCACACACACACGCACGCACGCACACACACACACACACACACTATCATCTGGAGCCAGCCAGTGGAGTTGAGTTGGATCTATTTCAAGGTTAAACAAGCTAAAACACACTGAATTTTATATGAATCAGCTGAATCTGCGAGGGACAATATGAAACGTGCTGGCAAGTAAACAATTGGCTACAGCAGCAGCCAATTAAGTTGCATTTACTTACCGTCAGTGCTTAGTCCATTTATATTGCTCTGAAGTAAACATTAACAACTCTCGGATAAGATGTCACTAAAGTATTTGAGCCATCAAGGTTCATCTGATCCAGTGTCACCATCCTGTAGCTACCTGTAAACTACCTGTAGTTGCTAAATGACCAAGCTTGTCGGGGTCAACTAAGGACACTGCTGGAAGGCCAGTGGTCACAGTATATTGATGACCTATCGATTTTACAGTTAATCTGTTCTGAGTCAGAGACTCCAAGAAAATCAAATTAGCATGAGGAAATGGTTAACACTGGCCAACTCTTACAACCAGTGAAGTAAATGAGATGTAAGAGAACATTGCTGGTTTTGCGCTGAGGAACATTGCTGGTTCCAACTTCCAGATGTCATCACAGAGAAGCTGCTAGACTTTGACGACGTTGATGTGACACTAGAGACCAACGGCAATATTGTAGAAGTTCATGTGGACAACCACAGGCCCTCTGAGAACAACAACAACAACCCCCCAGCTTGGGTAAGACCGACACACGCTGCGCACACACGCACATCTCTCTTTTTACACAGAGACTCTCTCCCTCTCTCAATATGAATTACTGTATAAACGTTTCCATGTGAGTATTGGTGCCTGAAATTAGTATTTTTAGAGATGATGGTTACAATTTCGGCTTTGTGCCTTTTGTATTATTTATTTTACATTTGAATCTTCCACTATCCACTAAATGGATGGAAGTCACCAAGATAAAACGGCAATCTAAATCTGTAACACTGTTCAGCTCAACACAATCGGAGAAGAATAAAAGAATAATCAAAGAATAAAACAGCTCAGTATTCTGTTTTGTTTTTATCTTCCAGGAAACAGAAGATGGTTTGGAGGAAGCTTTCTCTAGGTGAGGGAAGATTTCCAAAGTGGGTTTCAAACAGAATCAAACATGATTCCGCTCAAATTACATGCCTACAATGATCTTAGCAGCCCCATGCTGGTGCTTCCTGTGTACTGCCAGACACAGTTGTTCCCATCCAATTAGACGGTTCCCATCCGCTTAGACACAAAATTGTACAACATGGATCAGAATTAATGTCTTGTTGATGGTGTGAGAGAATGACTAATTCAAATATGCATTTTGATACCAACAAGAAGAAACACTATGGTTGGAACTAAAGCCAGGCTCTAAATTATAATCCATCTATTGTGTTTGTATCTCCAGCTTTGCTTTGAATAGCTATGGGTCATCTCCAGGTAAAATTGTACACTGCTGTCTATTAAAAGCCTGTCGTACTAACATAACGTCAATCCACCAACAGTAATCCATAGTTTAGATGCCCAGTAACATAAGCCACGTTTCCATAAAACCTTTGCGAAAATAGGAAGAGTATGAACTTAAGTCGAAAAAAGAAGAGCGAATTGTCCACTGTTTCCATTAACTGATGAAATGCGATATTGTAGACTACACCATGTCATCTGCAGCGCGACACGTGCGAGGAAAAAGGGTTTGAACTTTATTAACGGAATAATATCTATAAGGGCAGAGCCCGGTCATGCAAAACAGCTGTTTATGTCTGATATCACTTGCGAATCTTAGCTATCATGCATGATGATACAGATCAGATACTGTAAATATAGGACCTGTAGTTGCCTTGCGACTTTAATGAACAGACGCGATGGGAGTCTGAACGTTATTGGCCATGCGTCCCTCGTCCATTCTGAGCGTTTTTTGTAGAAATATAACTTAAATTAACAAATAACAATGCTCTCATCGGCAGGCCACAACTCTTCAAATGCGCTATAATGCGTGTCCAGTGCTTTCCAATAGAAATTCTTTTCGCAAGCTTGTTTCCATACCTCATTTGCGCATTAGGCTCTTCCGATAAGCTCCAAAATACGGCACCTTTCAGCGAGAAATTATTTTTGCGCAAAATGGAAACTTATTCGCATTTTGAAGTGTTTCCATTCAACATTCTCTTCGCAAGAGCTGTTTTTGCGCAAAAATAGGGCTTATGGAAACGTGGCTATAGTCTTGCTTTGCCAGACCATTGGATATCTCTCCTCTGCCCTTCGCTAAAACTTTAAATAATGTTGCATATTTAAACAATGCATATTTGTCCAGTACTGCAGGCTTTGCCTAGAAATTAGAATGCATTTTAGACTCTTGCTACTGAAATGGTTATTTATATGGAGAAATCTTGTCATTTAATGTGAATCTCAATGTGCTAAAGTGCCTATTAGATGGAGGGAGCGGGACATAGCGAAAGGGTTAATTGCAAGCTACCGTAGTTCCCCCCCGGGCGGTTTATTAAAGGTGGGATGTCCTCAGTCATTTAGATGCTGACATTTGGGGTCCACCAGTAACATTTGGTCTCATGCGTCAACAGTTCTTAAGAGGAAATATGTTTTTAGACCCACTTAAAAGATTTTTAAGAACATTTTGGAATACCAATGTTATCTTAGCTGCGATTTGTTTGTAGTTAAGACCAACATCTACGCACACTGTGGATCACTCTTAGGGTGCCTTTTTGTTCTTAACCCATGCTGTACTGTACTTTTAGTGTTCTAAAAATAGCAGGTGTGCACAGTTTACTATAATGCACAATAAGACACGCAAACATGGGAAACAAACGCAGCTCATTCGTGACAGCCACAACTGATTTCAAGTCCTTCTGTAATCTCTCTTTGGTGTAACATGGATACATGCATAAAATCGCATATATACAGAGTTATCCTTTTATTTATAGTTGGATAGTTAAATAATATAGATCTCTATTTGTCATTGCCCTAAACTAGTCTGTCAACCTTTTGAAGAGTCTTTTGCAATAACTGCATAGCTGCAGAGAACATCACTAACATACATGAACGAAAATGGCATAACCTGATGAACTGTTGTTTCTGTAAATAAGCCTTTTGTCTGAAATCATACATATAAGCCTACTTATATGTTGTCATTTTCTGGTCCTCAGCTAATAAAAAAAATGGAATTAAAAAAAAAAAGAAAAACATCCTATTTGTCCCTCTTCCTCAGACTGGCCGTGTCACGTACTAACCCCGCGGTCCTGGACATTGGGGTGACCTCCCACGACTGGTTGTCGGAAGCAGACTGGGACGCGGCCAATGGAAATACTCTCATCAGTGTTAGCCCTGCTGGGAACGCCATCTTCAGTTTCTGAGCGGTAACGACACACCGGGAGAAGGAGAATGGTGGGGGGTTAGGTAAAGTGTAATCGGCCAATTTCAGTGTGTCAGTTGACTCTGGCATTATTCCAAACTCTTCAGGACTAATACTTACAGTCGTCTCTATGGAGGTACAAGGCCTGGCGCCACATGAATACCCTCACTGTCCCAATATTTAGACTTCTGGCAGGGGAGCTCCATAAGGGAATGGGCGTAGGACTAATGAGTTTTTGGTTTGGAATTTGGCCTCTTTGCCTTGTTGTGGGACTTTTCTCTTGAAAGGGAAGTTGGCTGGTATTTAACGTGAATTCTTAACAGTTTTGTTTTGTGGAGGACATGTGGAAAAATGGCACTTAGAATCGTTTTTTCTGTTTTTGAGAGCATGTGTCGGCACACTTTTCTCATGCCGTTCTAACAATAAAATGGTAACAGTTCACGCAAAATACCGGCCGAGTTCCCGTAAAATGTGTTACCGATCGCATACCAAAGCACAACAGACCGTAAAGCTCTTATCTTGTATGCATGCATTATTATACCATACGCATAATTACCATCTGTTAAGTTGTAACGTCAAAATATTGCGTTGTTTACTCTTTTTTTTGTGTAATGTATTCATTTAAATGTGACGTAATTGCTGCGTCTAAATCAGTGTTTTCTTTTGTTTTATAGACCTGTATCTTAAGTTTAGTTTAATTTATAGTTTATCTTTTGTTCTTTTGGTTTCTTTTGTTTTATGTATATGTATGTTAAGTTTAAATTATAGTTTCTTTTTTTGTTCTTTCCGTGGACGCGATAGATCTAGCAAAACTAATACTTTCACACAATATCCATCACCAAGCCTTATGCTTAATCTATACTTCATCAGTATGATGAAAGCAGGACAATCAAGTCTCCCTTTCGACGTTATTGGGCTAGGGTGGAAATGCAAGTGAATTATTCTTTTAGTAAAATCATTGTAGGCTGTATATGAAATTTGTAATGTCATGCATCCTAATCAGTGTATTTTTTTTTACTATTGAATATAAAGACCAATGAGTGTCAGACATGCTACTTTCGACCTGTCCTGACATTCAATATATTGTGTACAAATGTGATGCCGAATTAAAATAATTATGAACATTAAAGTGCTCCTTTGATATCTTGATTTTCTGTGCAAGTATCTAACTTGTCATATTTAACCTGCTGTGCGCTCCATTGTCTTTAAAGGTTTCATGACATTAAATTACATTTAGTTTGTTTTATAGTATCTTTAAAAATGTCTATAGCCATTAAACGTTTAAACTCTAAAACTAAAGAGTCTCACACTCTGAATAGCCAATGTACAAACCCACTACCGTACATCGCAATTGTGGGCTTTTCTCTAAGACTTCAGATTCTTCAAAACGCAGAATTAAGCAAAATTTTAACTTAGCAAATGTCCTGTCCTTACGGTTTTAGGCTTATTTGATTTACTGTCGCCCTCTAGTGACCACTAAAGGTCATTCATTGTAGAGGGGATGTCAAATCTGTTATTAAAGGCCTTTTGTGACAGATTGGATCAGAGTCGTGACATAACACAAATGAACAACGATGCAGGTGGCCAGATGGTTACGATTCTAAAGAACTTTTACATAACAAACTTGTTCATACAGATCACACTGCCACCAGCAAGACTTTCTTTAATTTTTATGCTCAACGTGAGAGGACACATCCAAACTCACTGCTCTGAATAAAGAAACAAAAACATGGTGGAACAATGAAACGATAAAAGAAAGCACCCTTTACTCCATCTTCTTTAACACTAATTTGTAAAACGACTCCAGAAGAAAATTCACAATGCCATAGCGATCCACGTAAATACTTGTCCAGGTAGGCAACATGAGCACGACATGGTCAAAATGGTTCTGGAGAAAATGTCATCCCAACACAACACATTCACAAAATCTTCCCTGGTACAAAAAAAAAGTCTGGAGAACAACCAAACATAGGGAATATCAAGGAGGCGCAAAAACAAATAAATAGCACAATCAACCCACCTGAATGCCAATCCCAGAACCATGTTAAACATAAAAATACCATTTCAATAGGCTCTAATGACAAAACAATAATACTCTTTTTGCAAACGTTATGCTAACTACGTCCATGTACTGTACGAGTGGATGGAGAAATAACCAAAACATCAACACTTGGCACTTAAGAAATAAAATACGAAATGACAGACAAAAACAGACAAGAAAAAACATTCCTCAGCAAGTAAAAAGTACATAGTTGTAAACAATAAATATGCCAGCTCTTGGGCATGATGACAATCAATCCGTTTGGTTGGCATTTGGCATTCTTTGAGCCTGTATAAGTGACTTGTACCATTATCCATTTGCTGTTGTTTTCCCTTTTGAAATGAGTCAGTTTGACAGATCAGCTATATCAGGACCAAAAAAGATGACAAAGTATCTGATGTACAAGGTAACTGATCAAATTATGAAATTGGATTTTTCAATGATACTATCGATGATGGTATCACGATTTAATGCTTCCCATATGAGAACAAATCAAAGTTAGAGAGACACAGCGTTGACTTTTAGATCCCAGTGTCGGAGAGTAAATGGGCTCTTCCATCTTATAAAAGAGAAATTTCAAGGCACTGTGAAACTGCGAATGGGTAACAAACAGTTACCTTGACATCGTTTAAATCCAGTGGTTAATAAGATGGCCTAACAGGTTCTAATTTGGTCCAGGAGGATAGGAAATTAATGCAGCAAACAGATGATCACTTAACATTTTGGCAGTACCAGGTCAAATCTATGTAGCTTTGACTATATATTTGTCATCCTTGAAATGTTGATTATTAAAAAAAACAAAGTTTGGAGTCTTTCCAGCAGCCGTGGATGTACCGCATCGGTGTTCAAAACAAAACTGAGGAACAAATGAAATGTCAATCTGTCCATTATACTAAAGTACAGCCATCACTCAGATGAAATTACTTCATCAAAAACAATCGTTGATGTAAGTGGTGAGAAGAATAAATAAACCAGAAAAACATTACATTCGTCTACAGAGAACTTTACTAAAGACATTACCTGCTGCAAGAGAAAAGAAAAAAACAATCCGTCTGGAAATCAAAACTGTCTGGGAGGGAGGGAGGGAGGGAGAGAGAGGCAGAGGGGGAGAAAGGGAAACAGGGAGAGAGAGGTGGGGGGTACTAAGTATGACAGACACTCTCAAGCTCAGTTTCTACTCTGGTTTGATAGTGTCGCTGACAAGATCAGCTCAATAGACACCGTCATGATGGAGTATATTTGAGACATAAGCGATGTATGATGGTCCTCTGCAGACACACGTCCGACAAACGTGTCCCTTATCTTCACCTCTTTGTTTATTTGACTGCCAAACAGATCACACCATCTAATGGCTACATCCTCAAACACAAACAATACAAAAACATCTCAATACGCAGAAAAATAACAAAAGACTTGTGTACGGATTGTTCACAACAATAACTCCAAACCGACCCCGGTTCTCAAAGCAGAAGCAAAACAGGGCCAAATTAACCTTCGCCATGAGGACTTTGCGTGTGTTTTTGTCTATGACTGTTGTCTGTTACAGTGCAAAAATTTGTCAGGGGAAATAAACAACTGAACTTGACCGGAGAGCGTCACAAAAGAAGAAGAAAACAAAAAGAACCTTCTGTCTGAGAAAACGTGTGTATGTCAGAGTCACTTCTTCAGGGGCTGGTAGACTGAAGCATTAGGGTCCAAGGAGGACGGACTGTTGTCCATGAACTTGGACGAGTAGTGCGGGGCCACAATGGGGCTCCGGCTGCCACCGTCTGTGGAGTAGGACAGACTGGGCATGACGGCCATCACCTCTGCTATCTTCTGCTTCAGGTCAGCGATCTCCTGCTCCCGCTGGTGGATCTGGCCTGGAGGAGATATGAGATATTAGCCTTCATCCGCCCATTTGATTCCATTTATACACAGAGTTAAGGGCTTTTTCACACAGGGAGCTATAAAACGTGTTAATTTTAAGTAAGATCATTGCATGGCGTCCATTGATTATGTTGCGTGCATGTCTGTTTCACGCACACACCTGTGTCATATTTTAGACCTCCATTCTGGTGATGCTTTATTTTTTTTTTTACACTGAGGGGCACTGCGATAAGTGCGTTTATCACTGTCCGTCTGAAAGGCCCTTTAAATAAACCCACTAACATCCACAGGCTAAAGCAGCAGTACCCTAATGTTTTCTGGCCATGCAACCCTGGTTACCTTCTAACCTAGCTGATGCAAAGGCTACCCAGCCATGTTGTAATGGATCTGACAGCATACCTAGTCATTCATAGTAGAATTACAATAGAAATAACATCAGTTGTGCTGACTAGTGATTAGACTGGGGTTTATACATCCAACCAGCCGTTATCGCACAGCGTCCAGTGTCATTTGTTGCACGCGTGCTCGTTTTGTGCACACACCCACATCTGATTTTAGAGCTCAATTCTGTGAGCTCTTTTTTTTTTACGCTGAGCAATGATCGTCCAGTCATCAGGTGACGTGCACAGTGGAATCGCCACGATAATACGGGCGTTTATCACTCCCTCTCTGTAATGCCCTTTAGGTGGTACTTCAGTATAAAGGTTGAGAAAGATTTCAGATTCTTTTTTGAAGGGACGGCCCCTTGAGATGCAGCATCTCATTTTCGAGAGGGACACAACACGGAGAGAAAAGCACACAGTGTCCAAAAACACAACAAAAACAGTACACGGAGACAAACAAAAAACAAAGTAAACAGAAACAAATAGCTTGCTCAACCTCATACTACCCACCCCTCCAACCACCACATCACTAGCAATGGGAAAAGAAGGGCACAAGTATTTTGGTAACATCGTAGGAATGACTGGTTAGAGACAGTGACAGGACGTTGTGGAAGTTGTGAAGATACTGAAGGACGAGATACAGTAGATCAGAGAAATAGGGGGAGATTGTTCCAGGCAAAAGGCGCTTTGTAAAGCCATGGTTTAGTGTACCTTGTGCTATTTCCAGCTGCCTCTTGGCGTCTCCCAGGGCAGAGAACAGGTCCAGCTTGATTCTGGTCTCAGCACTCAGGCTGTTCTCCAGGTGCTGGGTCTTCTCCTGCATGGCCGACAGCGCCGACATCAACACCTCTGTGTCTTTCTCATTCTCTTTGTACTTCCGCAGTTCCTGGACAGAGAGGACAGGAGGTAGAGCAGGAAGAGAAGGAAAGAGGATTACCATGAAAACTGTTAGACGTGTTCTTTTCGGTTATTTTTATTTAAATTGCTAATGTAATTCTCTTCTGTTAATTCCCATATACACTTGTACAGGGACGATGTAGGCAGGCTTGTGTCCCCTCTCAAAACCTGACACCTGACAGTGGAGTTTCAACAGGGAGGCATAATGGAACATACCAGATGCCGTGACACACCTGTAGGAGGCCAAGCCGTTGGGGTTTCAAAACCCTGGTCTTTGCAGTGGTGGGCAATTAACCACCCAAATGCCCTTTAACTAGCACTTGTGAACTATGATATCAGTGTCAGCTCACCAATGGGACCAGAGGAGTGATTTTGTACCAACTGCCTTCTTCACTAGTAGGCCCTTTCTAATCTCACCTGACACTTCCCCTCCAGATCTCTCATCTGTTCCTCCTTCAGCTTGACGTCCATGCTGAGCTTTTTGCACTCCGTCTCCAGCTCTCTGATTCGCTCACGCAAAGAGTCGGTACACTCGCCCCTGACAGGCAAGGTGTCATGGGTGACAGGAAAAAAAAGAAAGAGAAAAGGAAGCCATTTACAGCTAAGTACAGACATTTTGATGTAAGACATTTTATATAAACTTGTCTGTGTGTTGGTTAAAAAATATTTAAAAGCTATTGAAATAATGATCCACAATCAGCCAAACCAGGTAACCCATCCCATCCCCCTAACCCACACACACAGACACCTACCTGGTAGCGGCAGCCAGAGCCACAGCCCTGGCGGCGGTGGCGTCCTCCATCTTCTTCCTCTTCCTCTCATCGGCCAGCTGTTTCTCGGCCAGGGCGCGAGCCTCCTGCTCAGCCTTCAGCCTCTTCTCCAGCTGGGAGATGGTCTGCTTGTCCTTCTGCTTGGCCTGCACGGCGCCATGGAGCCTGAGGTGTGGGACAACAACAACATACTGTAGTAGTCACACGGGTGAAGGCTTTAGCCTGCCATTACAGGTAGTGGTCAGTAACAACAGTGATCATACTTCTGTACCATATACTGGCTAGTGGGGCTCCCATATTGAGTAAGTAGACAGTGTCTAAAGGAGCTTGTGATTTGGGTCCTTGCAAGACACTGCGTCGGAAAAACTGTGTACACATCCTGAGTGAGATTAAACTCATTTGGGCTGTACGAATTGAACCATTGGAATGTTCCATTTGATTTTATGTGTATGCCTGCAATCCACATAACCTGAGGACTGTTTGCCCCATCAGTTTTCGATTTGACAAACGCATCCCACAACACCACAGGGAGTACAGTGCCTCGACTCAGTGGGATACGCCGCTGCCCAGAAGTAGGCCAGTGCCCAATGGGCACAGTATCTTCTATGGTTGCCCCTAAATCATCTCTCCGCTCAATTTGTCTAATTTGTATGCTTTTTTTTCTTAAAAAATAAGGTTGAAAATAAGGGGTGCTGAAATTGAAGTGACGTGAGGGTGAACGTGTTGCCTCTCACTTGTTCTGCAGCAGCTCGTTCTCCTGGCTCAGCTGGCCCAGCTCAGAGCGCAGGCTACGGTCCTGGCTGGTCAGGGAGGACAGGTGGCTGCGCAGCTCCGACTCCAGCTGTCTGCTGGCCTGAAGGTCCGCCTTCAGACGTTTCACATCCTGCTCCAGCCTGCACCGGCCGACATGGCAGGGAGAGAGGGACAAAGTGAGGGAGGGCGGGCAGGCGGGGGTGTTAGATGAAGGCATAGGGTCCGAAGGTGAGACATATGGGGCAGGCCAGTTAGGCAGTCGAGTGTGCAAGACAGGAAGATGGGAATGTACGTTACGAAAGCACAATAAAACACATCCAGTATTAGTTCTTTTCCATGAGACACGTCCCTAAAGCCAGATTTAACACACAACTACAAAACATCACAATCAATTCACCACTGAAGGCTGTATACACGCACGGATACTCCAAAAACAGGTTTTTAACGGAATAATTGTGTACTCTATTCATCACTTAGCCACATCAAAAATCATGATGTAAAGGACAATAAAAACAGAGAGAGAAACTCATTCTCAATTTCACTGGTGTCACAATAGCTCCTTTTAAAATCACGCCTGCTCTACTTTATACAGTAACTACCATGACAATTTGTCATAATAGTGTGTTGTGTGCTTAGATTCTTAGACATGTACAGTATGTTGACCTTGTGTAAGTGTGCTTGTGAGAGTGTGTGTGTGTGTGTGTTTGCTTGCCCAGGCCTTACCGCACTAGTGCGTCCGGCTTGGAGAGCTGATTGTTGGGGATGCAGTTCTCCACCGGGTCTTTCTGAGCCTTCCCGGCATTTTTCTGCTTCTTGCCTTCATTCTTATTGGACGAGGAGCCGGACGGCACGCTCCCATTGGTGGAGCTGTGGTTCCGGGGGGAGGAGTTGGAGACGCCACTGCCACCTCCCCCTCCTCCTCCTCCCCCGCCGGCGGCAGCGTTTTTGTAGTTCTTCCCCCCCGCTCCCGCCCCGCTCTCCTCTCTGGGAGTGTGCGTGTTGGCGTCGGCGTGCGCGTCTCCCGCCAGGTCGTTGTTCAGCCGCCCACCCGCCACATGGTTCTCCATGTACTCCACCTCCTGCAGTTTGGAGTCCAGCGTGTGTATAATGCTGTTGTTATTGATCCCCACCGTGTGCTGCTTTTTGCCCTCCCGACCATTACTGTCCCTGCCTTTCTCCCGGTACTCCAGCTCCGGCAGCGGGACGGGGCTCGTTGTGTTCTTCTTCCCCGGAGGCCCTCCGTTTTGGGACGATGCCGGTGTTGTGGAGTCCACCTCTGAGACCCCTTTGGCTAATGCCGCTGCGGGAGAGGAGTCAGAGCAGAGGCATGGTTAGAAGGAGGAAGGTGGAATTTAAATATTCTTTCTGCCGTTGTTGTTGTCGTCAAATATAACCGTCCAGTTGACAGTGTCACATTTGTTTTTATCAGCAGTACAAGTAAATGAATTCGTTTTCATTATGGATAATTAGAAAGCACTTTGTTTATTAGTCACACAGCGAGGGGTGAATAAATCATGCAATGGCACCGCAATGCATCATAATTGCAGCACTTTGAATAGAATCGTCAGGTAGCTAGCCTGTGACTTCTGCCCCTAGTGTGTGCACGTGTCTATACAAGTATGCATGGCGTCTGTGTGCGTCTCACCCTCCTCTGCCTCTCTCTCCAGTCTCTGAAGCATCTGTTGCTCTGGAGGCAGAGCCTGCTGCAGAAGCTGCATGTAGAACTCGTTCTCCTTCTGCACCTCCTTCTGCTTCCTAAGACGCATCTTGTAGCTGACGTAGCTCTTGAAGCCGAAGCCCAGAGTCACCACCGGGTAGCCGATGCTGCCGAGGTACAGGGAGAGAGAGAGAGGGAGAGATGCTAGTGTTTCAAACTGGCACCGTGACGGGCATGAATCATGGTTCAAGTCCTGTTCCATCTGTATTAGAGCTGGCTGGCTTCAAAACTGTATAATATATAATAACAACAATGAATGTTCCAAGTAACCCATGTTTAACTGCTGTTATTTGAGGCTTATGTAAATAAGCCTTGTTTGTCAGCTGTTAGTTTCAGCTAGATAGCTAGCTAGCTACAGTATATTGACCAGAATGAACTTCACATTCTTGGTACATGAACAGGTTGTTATACCTTGAAGGAACGCAGACCAACTCTAACTACAAGATAGCATGACCATCTCATCTCCTAGTAACCATTATAGCAAATAAAAAACAATGCATTACAGACAGGCTACATGAAAAGTACTACTGTTAAGTAGATTATGACATTTTACATTGGATATTGTAACATATAATATCCAATTTCTACTAGACTTTGTCAACAACCTAAATATAATCAATATTAATAGTGAACCATGGCTAAATAAAAGACATATTGAATTTATACATAGATTGTTTAACTGAGGAAGCTTTATTTTGAAGGAGCTTGTGGCCTGTGCATCTTCCATTTTTTTTGTTGCTATTCTTGAATTAGTTTGAAAATGCAGACACGTTTAGATGAAGGAAAAAAAAAGAAATATATTTTTATAAAGTTTTATGGACGTTTTATGGTGAAAAGAACAGGTCCAACACAGATCATAAAATATATTTAGGCATGTTTATCCTCCGTCACTTATAAAATACTAGTACTACTGCTGAATAATATAAGAGAAAATACAATACCAGTGAGCTGCGAATGGCCGACACAGGTCGACATGGAAGTTTTTCAGGTCTTTGAAGCGGATGGCGGCTTCGATGTATACAAATAATATCCACAGCGATACAGTGGGTAGACAAACTCCTCTTTCTGTGGAGAAGTATAAAACAAGAAGTCAGCAGTCTGGGTTTGGCACCGATGGAACCTGGCAGGAATGCGTTTTAGACTCAGAATCAAAAGCATCCGACTGCCAAGCGTGCGGTTCATATAAGGAAACGGCTCTGGCATTTCTAATTAGTCTTTGAGATGAAAACTGTCCGTTTCTCTGGCAGCTATTGAGAGGATCCAATAAGAGAAGCTTTTGGACTGACCTGTGTGCCAGACGTACTGGACCCATACGTAAGTACTGGCAGCGAAGAACAGCCATTGGACGGGGATGAAGAGGAGGCAGATGATGTCTGATGTAAACGCCACACACACAAAGAACACAGAGAACGCCTGGGTGGAAAAGAGGAAATCAGACAGAAAAGTGAATATGCAGTAAAACCACATTCTGTAGATATTTATTAATGGCACACGCTGCTGCTAATGGTTAGAACAGGTATTAAAAATGCAGAGGACAAATTTCACGTATGTGCAAGCACAGTGACAGATACCCCAATAACAACTATTATTATTATATTTTCAGAATGATGTGTTCTATACTGGAAAGTGCCAAGTATGACTTGAGTCGATAATGCTGAATCATCTTTCATCTGCTCAGAAAGATGAATTTCATGCAACAATTCCAAGAGATTCCCATGTATTTGTCTCAGATATGGGGACTGCACATTACTCCCACCGCTAGTTACTTGCGTGAGCAGGTAACTAACTGTGGTTACCTAACTATATCTTTATGGGTAAGTATTATCTCCTGGAGGTGCCAGGGGTACTTGCCCTCTGCTCTATTTCTGCACTATAAGGCGCACTGGATTATAAGGCGCACCTTCAATGAATTGCCTATTTTAGAACTGTTTTCATATACAGGTATGAGGCGCACCGGATTATAAAGTGCACAGAGTAGAAGATACTGCATGAATTGTAGGAACTTGCTTTCGCACACCTAGATTAGGGCGTCTTCACAGGTGCGTAGGCCAGGAGACAGAGTTAAAAGGTAAAGTAGTACACCCGCACGCTGTTCTCTGCTCGGTACATGAAAAACGTTTGTTTATTTAAGAAGCGACGTTTCGGCCCCTCCGGACCTTCATCAGGAGAAAATGAAATGCTTTTAAGTGCACCTTATAGTCCGGGAAATACGGTAGGTCATGGCCTACTTGTGTGCAAACAAAGTGGGCAGTTCTAGTTAGACTATGCTTTGGGGGTTGTGATAGGGTTATGGTTATTTTTTTTTAGGTGAGGTGCACACATACCAGCCCCTGGTATCTGAAGGAGTCGTAGACACTTCTGATGAAAAGCCAGAAGGGCCACAGGTACTCAAATCTGAACTCCAGCACAAAGTCAGCCAACAGCACCAACACCCACACCACCAAAAACTTCAGGTACAGGAATGTACTGTGAACACAAGAAAAATCATTATTCTATATGTCTACAGCGTGTAAATAATTAATTTAATTGCATATTTAACTTTCAACTGGCATTTTGAGCATGCATTGTTGTATGAATTTCCAATAGTGTATTTTAAAGAGGTAGAAGTGACTACACTGCATGACAATGAAGAGGGACATAAATAAATCCAGCCCTTTAGTACAGTGGTTTTCAGCCAGTGGTCCGGGGACCACCAGTGGTCCTTGAGAGGGTTCCAGGTGGTCCCCAGCTAAGTTTGTTAACCACATGTAACTCTTGAGAGCGTAAAAATGATTACGCTCTCAAGAGTTAAAATATTCATTATCTGAATTAGCCCAATTCTACACAACTGAGAATGTACAGTAGAAGATTAATGGTCACTTTGATCTGTTTTGTTTTTTTTGCCCAAATCCAGCCTGTTATTGTGGACAAAAGCAAAATAAATCTTTAGTCTTGGGGTCTGTGAGGCTAAAATGTTATCAAATAGTGCTCTGTGGCTCAAATGCTGAATAAATGGTGGGGCCTGGAATGAAAATGTTAAAAACCCCTGCTTTATGTACTATGTTGAAGAGAGTTATCGGTGAGAGAAACTTATACCCTTGAAGCAATCAAGCCACCTGGAGTGAAGATCTTATTTGCATAATATGAATGAACACATGCAGGCAGAATACCTAAGCCTGGACACGTCTGGACATGTTCAATTTGACACAGCTGTTTTGCACATCTCGATTTCCCATTGATTAAACAGCAGGCCAATGCACATGCTCATTCTGTGGTGGACCCTTATGGGTCTGTAAACTTGGGTCCGTAGTCTAAAATGCATGTTAAGCTTAGGGTCCTTGAAATTAAAATGGTAGGGGGGTCCCTAGCAGTACGTTTTCAAATGGGGAGCCCACGGGTTCATTAGTGCGTTGATTGCCGCGGGGCCTTGACTTAACATGAAAAGGTTTGGGAACCTCGGATAAAAATAGTCTGGTGCGTTGGTTTTCAACCCTTTTCACACCAGGGCCCACGATTTATTCAGAATTTGAGCCACGGGCCACCATTTGATGACATTTTAGCCTCACAGGACTCAAAACTAAAGACTTCTTTTGTTTTTGTCCACAACTGCAGGCTGGGTTTCGGAGAAAACAAACCAGTAAAAAAAATGACCATTAATCTTCTTCATTCTCTAATTAGTGTAGACATGGGCTAATTCAGATGATGAATATTTTAACTAATATGTAACTCTCAAAGAGTTACATCTGGTTAACCAACTTTCCATCATTTAGCCCAGGGGTTTTCAACAGGTGGTCCGGGGACCACAGGTGGTCCTTGAGAGGTTTCCAGGTGGTCCCCAGGATAAATGATGGAAAGTTGGCTAACCAGATGTAACTCTTGAGAATGTAAAAATGAAACCAAATGGACCCGCAAGGGTCCATCTGGTTTCATTTTTACTTTTTTTTTACACTCTCAAGAGTTAAAATATTCATCATCTGAATTAGCACTATTTAATTAAGAAGTCTACACTGTTTTGTTTGCAAAATCCAGCCTGGAATTGTGGACAAAACCAAAAGGATTCTTTAGTTTTAGGTCTTTGGGGCTAAAATGTCATCAAATGGTGGTCCGTGGCTCAAATGCTGAGTAAATGGTGGTCCCTGGTGCAAAAAGGTTGAAAACCACTGATTTAGCCCATTTGGACCACCTGGAATCATCTCAGGGACCACTGGTGGTTCGAGGACCACCAGTGAAAACCCCTGGTCTGTTTTTGTATGACTCTACGAGCCCCTGGACGAGCCACGCTGTGCTCAACAACCCGCCGTCATTTTTAAAATTAAAACGTGCGTCCCTCTCATCACCCTCCTGCGCTGTCATTGTTATTATTGTCTGCAGGTTAAGAGCCTCACACACCCATGTTAAATCTATTATTAACCTCATATTCACGTATAATCTAACGTGGGGAAAACAGAATACATCTCATTGTCAAGTTTTAGCAGTTAACTGATTGCGTGGTGAAGAAACTGACACATCTGTACACAATGTCTCATAAAGCGGCCTTAAAAACCCTGTTCGGAGAGGTGTCATTATTTGCATGGCCACTTTGTTGCATGCATGGTCAAATAACGGGAAAATAGCATGTATTCAAATATAAGCTCACTTAGAGCAGGCTATTTCTGCCGAATGTACGCCAATTTCTGCCAATAATACGTCGTGTTATTTATTATTAATGCCCATTATTTATATCATATGCCCAGAACACGAGGGGGGGGGTCCAGGTGGTCCCCAGCAGCTAAACTATGGCGAGTTGCTACACAAATGGACCCCTTTGGAAGCGTAACGGGTCCATTTGGTTCAAGTACACTACACCATTTGACGTCTGTCTGTTATCTTTCCTACTGTCTGTTACCAACAGCAATACAGCAGCTCGTGAAATTGTGAACGACAAGAAGATATTCTCTATTTTTGTGGGGGGTCCGAGCGAGGCTTATAAATCTCATCATAATGGTGGTCCGTGTGGCTCGAATATATCCCGGGCCTTGTTATGAAACGAGGTTGGATATACCCACTGATATATATATAGCTCATATACCATCACATCATACATATCCATAAACACGGCGCGCGACGCCATTGTTGTAGCAGCAGCAGCGCCAGCAGCGCCAGCAGCAGCAGCAGCACATAACCGTCCTAACGTTAGGACCGCTGTGTTGTTCCATACCTGCTATATATACCCTCGGTGATTCGGCTCCGTTTTAACGGCCGTCGGAGTTTGCTGCAGTCCGCATTGCGCCGCTTCATCCTCCCCCTGTTGATCCGACAACAATGAATTCCAACGCCGGTATTATTATCAAATGTCTCGTGGTAAAATGTCATATAGTCGACCCCCCTTTTTTTGACGAGCACTCTCCCTCCCCGCTCCCCCCCCTTCAGCGGTGGTCCTCCATTGTTGTTGTTTTATGAATACATGAAACAAAGAAATAAATAAAAACACAGTCCAGGCAGGCTAGAGGAGAGAGCCCCGCCCCTTTTCACGACACCAGTCCGTTGCCAGAGCCATAGAACACAGACAAGAGTAAACGCAAACTCCGTTCACTTACATGGGGCCCGGGTCCAATGGCGGCTCTTCTACATAGACTTCTATTGGGAACAACAAGGGGGACAAGTCTTGGACTGGAAGTGGGCCTAAATGCATTGGACCCAGGCCACAATTCTCAGCTTTAATGATCTCCCTTTATTTTTGAATGTTTTGTAGTAATAGTAACAACATAAACGTCACAGAGACTTTAATTATTACTGTCGTCTGTGCAATATTTTGGTGCACCAGTTGACATGTTGCACGCGTGCATAAAATAGTTCTTATTTCATTTGTTGCGCCACCTTCGTTGAAAACAATGTATCTCCAACTCCAGTTTTGTTTGTCCCTATTCGGGCTGCACGAGCACCACTCGAGCGCTCGGCTCTCTGCACCCCCTCAATGTCGCAACTCTTCCACTAGACGGCTCTGCACCGTCCGTACGTGGCTTTTAGGGGCGTCGTGGTGACGCCAACGCGTTCGCAGTGCCGTGAGCACCGTCGTCAGGGGGAAACATGGCGGCGCCCGTACTGTAGTTAGTGTGTAGCTTCATGTCTTTTATTTCTGTCTTCTGGAGTTTCTGTGGATATCATAAAGGTAATGAAGCCCGTTTGTTGTTGGGGACACGTCCCTGCTTTCGAAACTCTTCAGTCAAGCTCAGATCGAAATGTTATGTGCCGTTTTTATATCGCTGCTGCATGCTTGCTACTCAGCCACGCTTGTTTTCATGATGGCACATCAACACTCAGATTAATCCCCAAGCAATGCACACAGGAGTAACAGTATTGTTTTGCTTTCGGCTTCACAACAATCAATTTAATTTTAACACTGACAAAATGTGGAATTGTCTTGACTAGGAACAATAAACGTAAGTACAGTACAGTACGTACCGAGTACTACTGTACTTTATATGCTAAGCAAGCATGTACAGTAATATAGCATACCTTGAATTTCTTTTGGGGGTTCTTCTACTGTGGGAAGGTGACACACACACACACACACACACACACACACACACACACACACACACATCCCGAAATGACAAAAGTAAAGTGACAATTTAAGCATTTTAAAGAGCCTTTAATGGCTAGAAAATAAGAATACCATTGCTTCCTCTTAAGCAAACAAACTATATACAGTACTCTATACAAAAATATACCAAATTGTCAAATAACTAAGAAAAGAAGTGAATAAGAGTTGGCTGTGAAAATTGGCTGATCTACAGCGTGAAGTGTCGTACATCTGCTATCCTCATTCCTCACAATATTTTTCAGTGGAAACTGAAATCCCCAACAGTTGACTCTTAAATTCCAATTAGTATCAGCGTGGTGGGTCTAAACAACCTCAGTAGTAGTTGTTTACACATTGTTGAAATATTCTGTTAATTTTCATTGAACTGGTTTGTGTTTTTCCTACAGATGACGTCAGCCAAGGAAGAAGAAGAGCTGGTGAAGAAAGAGGACATCTTATTGGAAAACAATGGGGCGGAAGTGGAGGGGATGTTTGATAAGGACGTGCAGGGAGGAGGAGGAGAAGACCTCCACGAAGACGGAGTGAATCAGGTGGCGAAAGAGGACAACGAGGAGGGAGGAGAAGATGTAGAAGAGGAGGAGCAGGAGGCGAATAAGAAGGGAGAACAGAGGATGCCGGAGGAGAAGGCAGGAGATCCCAAAACAGTGTCCGGAGGCAACGATAACACGGAGACGGCAAAAACGGCACCGGCGAAGAAACAGAAGGCGAAAAAGGGGGAGGCGGCTACCAACGTCAACAACGAGGTGGTGAAGATGAGGACGGAGGTGAAGAGGGTGAGGGCACTGCTCATCCGGAAGCTGCTGCGTCATCTGGCCGACCTGAAGAAGAAGAAGGGCAACGAGGCCGACCTGGAGAGGAACAAGAGGAGAGTCGAGCGGCTAGTGGAGGAGATCCGTCAGATGAAACGCCTGAAACCAGATCAGGTAGGTTTGACTGCATCTTAAGCACTTAAACCTAAAGGTGCACTCGGGCTTGGATGGTTAAAGTGGCTCAATATTTGGCTCTATATTTCACTAGCGTTGCTTCATTTTGGTTGTGTATGTCAATGTTGGTTGGTATGAAAAAAGTCTCTTTGCTCCAGTGTTGTTTGTTTGAGAATATTTTGACTTAGTCTTAGTCTTAGTCTTTTGAGTAACACACATTTAGTCTTTTAGTCCCATTTAGTCTTCTGAAATTCATTTTTTTAGTCTTAGTCTAGTCGACGGAATATCAACATTGATTTAGTCTTAGTCTCAGTCTTAGTCTTTTTTTAGTCTTAGTCTTTTTTTAGTCTTAGTCTTTCAGTATTAGTCTTAGTAGTTTAGTCTTACATACCCATGCATTGTAGGTTTATGTTATACAGATTTATAGTTTTTAGTATGAAAGATGTCTCGTTTTATTTCTTTGTAAAATTACTGCATTAGTAATAAGTCCCTTTCCTGAAAACGTATGCAATCTATACTGCAGATACTGTATGTTCACATACTTAAAAAGAACGAAAAAAATAAGTTAAAAATGTTTCCTATTTCCATTAGTCTTAGGTTATGATTTAGTCTTCGTCTTAGTCTTAGTCTTTTGAAAACACACATCTTTTAGTCCCAATTAGTCTTTTGAAATTCATTTTTGTTAGTCTTAGTCGACTAAATATCAAAAACCTTAGTCGACTTAGTCTTTAGTCTTAGTCTTAGTCGACAAAAACAACACTGCAAGTTTGCTCACATGACATGTCACTCATCTTTTCACTGACTTTGTATGTAATCATGCTGCTTTAACCATCCGAGTCTCAACGCATCTTTAGAGAATTAGACTTGATGTTCAACTGTACTGGACATTTCACATGACTGAATAATAGTACAGGATTGTATATTTAATCCATCAACACCCTCTACTAGGGACTAAGGCTGAGTACAGACATTTAAATCAAGGAAGCTAAGCTGTCTAGCTGTCTCCAACGTCTCACTGCTCTGCCGCCTCAATTTATTTCCAACGGGAGTCGCGTGGTTGGAAGCAGCAGACATGATCCTTGCAGGAGCGCTGCTCCTTCACTGCCTCGCATCCCCTGCAAGGATCATGTCTGCTGCTTCCAACCACGTTTCTCCCATTGTAAATAAATTGAGAGATGAAATTGGAGACAGCTAGACAGCAAAGAATCAGGCTGTATCCATGTAAACGTGTGTATGCACCCTTAGTGACCCTGGGTGTGCTGCAATAATTCAATTAATATTGAATTGATTTGTATTTCCTTTGCATTTTGATGGATCATGTAATAATTAACATTTTTTCTTATAATCAGGTGACGAAGAAAGCCTTACAGACTGAGTTCAACTTCGAAGAGGTGTGTAAAGACCCAAAAGCCACGATGGCTAAACGGGCCTTGGCACGTATCGCCACTCACCCTCAGTTCACCAAGAAGATCGACGTCATCAAAGCCGCCGTCCAAGCCTTCGACGCGGAGAGGAAGAAAGAAAAGCAAAAACAAAAGATGACCCCTTTCCAGGAGGAAGAGGAGCAGAATGCATTGAAAGAAAAGGAGGAAGAGACGGATGACGAGGAAGAGTCAGATGAACAGACGGAAGATGAGGAAGCGGACGATGGCGATGAGGATGAAACCACTGGAGAGTTTCCTGAAACAGGCATGGAGACGGCAGCTCCTGTAAATGCAACAACAGAAACATCTAAGCCTAAAACTGTTGCATTTACAAAGAGTGTCAAAACGGCCTCTACGAAAAACACAGAGATAAAGGACGCTTTGAAAGAAACACTTCAATGTAAACCAGCAGCGACGAAAGCCCCTGAGAAGAAACAAAATGTCAAGCCTGCTCTTAAAACGCAGCAGAGTAAAAAGGAGGATGAGGAGGAGAAACAGAGCAATGATGACAAAGAATATGATGAAGAGGACAACGAGAGTGATCTGGAGTCAAGTGATGAGGGAGAGAAAGAATACTTTGATGACAGTACGGAAGAGCGTTTCCGTAAGCAGTCGGAGGGGAGCGAGAGCGAAGATGACTTCTTTGTGGGAAAAGTCAGCAAATTCAAAAAGAAGAAGAAGAAAGACCACGCCGCCCCGAATCAGAAAAGTCAAACCTCAGACGATTGCCAGACTGAGAAACCTCAATCTGAGCTGAACTCTAAAGCACCTAAGTTGGCCTCTGTCTTCTGTAGCCTGTCGGGTTCCAAGCCCGGCAGGGGCGGACTGAGCCGGGATAGGGGCAGAGGCCGAGGTGGGGATAGATTCAGGGGTAGGGGAAGAGGGGGACACAGGGGCGGGGGTCCAGATAGGCCGCCCAAGGGCCCCTCTAAGTTCCAAAAGCAGGATGGAGGGACCAGAGGGAAGCCAGAGTTCAAGAAGAACGAACGTGGCGGCTCTGTAGCCAAACAATTCCAGTCAGAGGACAGGGACAGGACCTTCACTGGGCGAGGGACGGGGCGGGGAAGAGGTGGCGTTTCCAGGCAACAGGATAGCAGACTACCTGGTGGATCTTCCCATCAGGCACCACAGCAGGCACTGCACCCATCCTGGGAAGCCAGTAAGAAGAGGAAGGAACAGCAGGGTATACTGGCCTTTCAGGGAAAAAAGATTAAGTTTGATGATGATTAATGTGAAGTGGTTCTCTATCTACCTTTTTGAATCAACATTGAAAATGATTGCTGACCAGTGGCCACATTGTAGATTGTTTAATGCAGTGCAGCTGATATTAGGCCTACTTATTGCTAGGATGAATGTTCAGTAACAGGCTATAGTGAATTTGAACTTCAAATTCACTGTAGCCTCCTCAACATTTTGCAACACATCTTGTTGATAGAAGAGATACTGAACAAAATCACTGTAGCAATGATTACTACCCTAAGGCAGTGCTTGACCTTTTTAACAAGAAAAACAAAAAGTGTTAAACGCAAATATAACCTTCACCCTCTTTTAATTTGTCATTCTCTATTTTGGCATGACCTTATAGATAACTATTTTATTTTTCAAAAAAATGATCTACAAGCTCACCGGACATTGCATCATGGCAGGATGCAGATCAGTTATCTTTGCTTAGGTTGTGTAATGCTGATATGATGATGTTGGCTTGATTGAGAAATTGAGAAAAATAACAGATTTCTCATGAACAAAAATGATCAGTAACATCACAAAGACCCACCGTGATTACTAAATGGTAGAATTATACAGTATTTTTTGTATAGTGGAGTTTCACTACCTCAAATGTCATTATTCCTTGCAGTCCAAAGTAAATTAGTAGGCTTACTCATCATACACAGCCTGCATGAGAATGGATCACATGCTAGTTGATGCTAGAAAAATAATGCAAGGACCCAATCCCGTACTATAGAAATCTAATTTTATGAACCTGTACAAATACTTTTCTATGGCTCATGACAATTTGTCAAAATGGATGATCAGATTTTTTTTTTTTTTGTGCAACTTTTGCAGCGTTTCATATTCAATGGGACAACAAATGGGCTAGGGAATTTTGTTAATTCATGGATAATAAATGTTTTCTGTATGATCTATAATAAATTCAGTTTACCAGAACTGATGCTTTTTTTGTCTAGCAGCAGCACTAGTAGTTGTAATTAATTAATAACTTTGTACAGAACAGCACCTTTCATCATCAGAAGTTTAATATCTACAATAAAAATCTTATTTTAATAAAAACGTAAACCAAACTGTACCATGGCATGCATTGTTGTGGGAAAGAGGAGTGTTACTGAGCGAGTCCTCTCATTGGCTGCTTAGCAGTTACGTCTGACGTAAATCTTTATCCGGCTGCATCGCTGACCAATACCAGCCAGTATGCAAATCTGTTTTAAAATATATTCCGCGAAATCCGAGTTTCGCGGGAGGGCGCCCCGCGCGTCCAGCCGTCAGCTTCCTGCCTGGAAGGGAACCATTTTTCGGTTGGTCTGAGGTTCTCGCTCGCGGCCCAAAAAAATCCATCGCATCTTCCTTATATGGACGACCTGCAGTTGATAATAGCATCTAAAGCGACGCGTAAGATGTTAAACTCGTGATAAAAGTAATTATTTCCGCTCCAAAACGAGGTGGGTTTGCTGGAAAAGCTAAATTGTACAGGGCTAAACGGGGCGTTCGGATAAGATGAGAAGGGGGGCTGCAGCCAGCACCGTCCCAGAGAGAGTCCTCCTCCCTGCGGGGGCTCAGCACGTCTTTACTACCAATACATTATTTGCCTCGGCTTTTTCCGAGTACCGCCACCACGCCGCCGGCGCTGCTGGTGGATATGTATCGACCCCAGGCCCGTCAGGACCTACCCGGTTGGTCTTGTTACCCGAGCCGATGGAGAACCGGAACGCTGCAACCCCCACCGGAGCGTCCACAAACGGAGCAGACAGGCAGACAGCTGAGCTCTGTCAACAACCGCAGGTAACGCATAAAGGCATTAGTATGTACTACTTGTACTGTAATAATGGTACATTTGACAGAAAGCTGCTGGTTAAAATATTGCATTGGTTAAGTTCCTTGAGGAATAACCCGCCGTGCTCGGCGTCTCTGATCGATTTGAGCTGCTTCTTGTTGTCATTCCATTGGCTGGGCAGGAAAAGTGTCAAAACAACAATGGAGCTTGGGATTGTTTCTTTCTCGGGGTGGCCAAGTTGGCTACCTGGCTGGCCCTGCAAGAAGCTAGTAGTCTTCAGATCGGGCTGTTCTGTTTTCCAGCGTCGCACTTTGAGTTCAGATCATTTTGTACATTAAAACCCGTGGTCGGGAGGGACCAGGGCGGATCTAGGCATGGGCAGGAGGGGGGGCAATGCCCCCCTAAATGCCCTGACTGCCCCACCAAACATGATGGCATGCAAAAGAACCCAATATATTTCAAATTAAAGTGCTTATATTTAAAATGTTTTAAACACTACTGGTACTGCTAACTAAACTACAATTGTGGCACCACTAAACCAACAGCATTTCGTCATTGAAAACAGAAAACTCTCTTGTGTCAGACCTTGAGCTTTATGCATGCTGCGTGTCTGTTGCAACTTCAACACCTGATGTTATTGTTGATGCTTAATTGCCTAATAAAAGTCCTGTAGCTGAAAATGTTATGGGTGTGGCTTCTTCGCCCGTAGCGCGAAGCGACACGGGCAATGAAGCCGCCCCCATACCATTTTCTCTTGCCCCCCCAATTGGGAAATGTTATATCCGCCCCTGCCAGATAGCTAAACTTTCGTTCACTTTAATAATATAAGCCGAACCTGCTGTTGTTGGTGGTGATGATCCATCTGAAGAAGGTAAGAAGGGCGCAACACGGAGACAAACAGCAAAATTGTATATGATGACTAGATCGCAGTAATAATAATAATAATGCACATTTATTTTTGCTGCCCAGAGAAGCTAACGTCAAGCTAACAGTCTCCAAGAGGGGGGATGGGACGGGGTTTGCTGTTCCCATTAAAACACACTGGTTTCCAACCAGTTTCATTTCTTTTAAGGCCCCATTGTTTATTCAGCGTTTGAGCCACGGACCACCATTTGATGACATTTAGCCTCTCAGACCCTAAACTAGAGACCATGTGGTAATGTAAAGATTTTGTCTACAATCCATTCCATGCGTCTGGCAAACGCATGGATTTTTTTAAATCAAAATAACAATTCTTCTACACCCTCTAATTGTGTAGAACTGTAGATTCTTGTCAAATGAAGCCAAATGGACCCTTTTGGTTTCATTTTATGCTTTCAAGATTTAAACACCTGGATTTGCAACTCTCATTTAACTGGTGGCCGCCTGGAACTCCCTCAAAGACCACTGGTTTAAAAAAACACTGCAGCATTAAGCACACTGGGTGCTCTGCAAGGTTATTTTGCTATCCAAGGTTTAATCCTCACCACTGCACCGTGTACAGTTAATTCATGTGTAAAATGTGCAATGACAACCACTAGTGTCTAGTAGGTTACATTTATTTTGTGCCCACTTTTAGTTGACACATTCAACACGAAGATGTATACTGTCCAGTGTAGCAAAATGGCTACCTGTCAATCATGACACACAGTTCATGCAGAAAATGGAGAAATTGATCCTTGAATAAAAACTAGGAGTAGTATACTTACATATTGTCTTAACAAAACATGCATTGAGCATGTATTCAACCATTACAACTAAATTCAGATGATGATGAGGAAATATGTGACATCACACTATATAATGTGTTGCCTGCAGCACATTCTAAGTGAGTTTGTTAAGCCTTTTATCACCCAGCTTCCAGAGCTGAACATTAAAATAATGGAAATGGCCTAAACAACACAAACACACACACTTTTTTTTGGTCTTCATGGCATGCATTTGCATGCATAGCGGCGCCTTTAGCTGAGGGGGCAGAGACACTGTCTTGGAATCAAAGGTCACAGGATTGACCTTTGGCTCACCCTTCCACATATCAAAGTGTGCATGAGCAAGACGCTTAACCCCAAATCCCAAACCACACCAATGAAACAAAGCAGTTTTAAGAGCACAACATGCATAAGTTCCTACTGGGAATTAACAATTGATTTTCACTCAAATTGCCATAGACACACAAATGAGACGGCAACCCCACTTCTGATCCGTTAAGGCCTATTCAGAGATGGATTTTCGGTGCCCACCGCGACCACCGTTTCCTACAATATGACGTCATACCACCGCAACCACCGCACCTCCCAGCCCTCCGCTCGGATTTTACTGACCACCGCACCGCACCGCGGTGGTTGCTTGTTTTTAACGGCTGGTTTAAAAAAAGAAAACACACAACACACCACAGCGCGGTGCGGTGCTGACAGTGGACTTTGAAATAGCGGTGGTCGCGGTGCTCTGAGCGGTGCTCGCGGTGGCCACCGAAATTCCAGACTCTGAAAGAGCCTTCAGTGTACTGTAACGGTCAATGCAATCACGTTGAGAGGTGTCATAAAATACCATAATTTCACTAATTTATTCCTGATTAAACTGTAGAGATTTTATTTGTGTTCTAAAAAAAGGGTTCCATATGTTTGTTTTGACTTTTTCAATGCCAGATACATGCTATCTCAATATACAGCCCACAATGTACTATAACATATACTCAATCAGAAATTCACAAGTAATGGCACTGTAAATCTCAAGTTAATGTGGTTGCACAGTATGTACGTCAGGGTCCCATCCCTTGAGGTTTTCAATGCACAGATATTTGCTGTGTTTTATTTTATGTTCTATTTGTGGATAATTATTCAAACAGTATCTTGCAACACTAATTAATACTCATTTGCAGACTTCACTATAGTGGTTGGATATGTGTCTTCAGTTCATTTCATATTGTTTTTAAAAGTAGGGTAACTACAGTGGAATTGCAGTGGACATCTATAGGCTGGCCTGCAGTACACTGTGCTAACGGACCAGAAGTTCGTAGCTCTTGACCACGTTGTTAACAAGACACCAAAAGCTGCGTTTTGCCATCGGAGGACGGGCTCTGGCTGCCGCGAGGCTTATGAATTGAGCACCAAATCATTCGCGGGTGGCTTTGTATGTCCCAAGTCGGGGTGATCTTAAACTGGCTATTGCAACTACTCAACTGTTTGTTTGCAAGATGTTGAAAGTCATTGATGTGGCCCCATGCTCTCATCAAAGCCATCTGAATAGCCACCAGCTGGGTGAAGCTATAAAAGCAATGTTCCCTCCCTGGGGACCAGGGAATACTCCCATAAATATGTAATGTAATGATAGTATTGAGTTGGAGCTTCAATACTTACTATACCTGTTCAAAGTTCATTTTTAAATTATTATATTCCCTGCTGAAAAACATTTGTTTCGTTGCTTCCTCAGGCAAAGAGGAGGCTGGAGTTGGGAGCCGATGATCCAGATGACCTGCCATCGGATGTTGGCGGGATCTCCAAGATGCCTGCAACATCCCCTACAACAGCAGACCGTCGCCGTAAACAAGCCAAGAGTAAGTCTTTGTAATAAGATAGATACAGTAGATGGATATTGTAATATGGGATTACCGGTAGATATTCTCTAGGATTTTGTTATAACATCATGATATGGGATGGCTTTAGTGTTCTTTTCTGTTTTTAAGCGCACTTTAATCACTTGAGGTAGTCTCCAAAAAGTATTCCTATGTTTTCTGTTTTCCTATGTGTGTCTGTCCCGTGCCAATTCAAAATGCTGGGCCACTCTCCTACTTTAATGACCCCTACAAATATAGGACATTTAAAGTTTTGGGGTAGTCAACATCAATAGTGTAAGCTTGCATGCTAAATGTGTGATCTCGCTGATTGGGTCTTACTGATCTGTCAGTAAGATCCTCCGCTCCCAATCCCCCCCAATGCAGGATTACGTTGCATCATTTGGAGTGATTCCCACCCGGAAGGGTTGACTGCCATCTTTAGACTATCACGGTCAATTAATTACTGCAGGCTTTCACATTTGCACAGCGTAGACAAAATGAATGCCTGGTTATTGAGGCTGTCGAAACATTTATGTATTTCACACTTTTCTTTCCCCTCTTATTTTGTTATTGGCTGTCATCATATCGTCATAGTCTTCACACTAAACAAGCGATCACATACACTAGGGATCACACACGGAATTTTCCCACCGAGTAAATGTTAGACACAATATACACAGCCATTTATCAATAAAGATGGACAGACTTTCTGCCTTCACAGACTTTCGGGCTCTCACTTTGGCTGTAAATACAGACCTTTATCAGGGTGCCTTTGCAACCCCGTTCATAATGAATGATTCTCCAGCAGCTTCTTAGCAGCAAGATTCATGTACTGTCTAGGGGTCATAGATGAAATGATAAAATAAAAAAACGCACAACACAGACCAAAATACCACGTTTTAAACCAAACCATTTTTGTCTGGCTACACAGGCGATGGCACCAGACCACTTCAAGGCGTCAGTCGGCCTACGACTCCGCGGCATGACACCTCCTTGGGCCTGATGACCCACAGGTTCCTGCAGCTGCTGGCCCGCTCCCACAACGGCACCGTGGACCTCAACATGGCTTCACAGGAGCTCAGTGTCAGCAAGCGACGCCTCTACGACATCACCAATGTCCTGGAAGGGGTCCAGCTGCTCAGGAAACAGGCCAAGAATAACATGCAATGGATGTGAGTTATTTTGTGTTGGGTGTCCATTTGAATGCTTCCCTATGGCGAGGGAATATATCAATATTATATTGTTGGATGTTTTTTGACAAAAATGAATGTATACAATATTGACATATTTGCGTACATACAGTATGTCAAAAGGCTGAAATTGCACAGGAGCTCTAACTAGAACAGCTTTTCATTTTGGTAATTTGAGCGAAAATGTGTTTAAAGGTATCGTGACATTATTTGTAACATTATTTTATTATGTTGGAGATGATCCTCAAAATGTGTTTAACAGGCTTTCATAGAAAAAAATACTCAATTAATGTGTTTTTGGTCCCTTTCTTTTACATTCTAATGGGGCATGGAGAAAAACACATTCTTTTGGCCACTAGGGGTCGTACTTTACTCCTTCTATGTCAATCACTGTCATGATCCACCCACCCACCCCTCTACCCCTCCTCTCCAACAAACTTCCCCGCCTCCTAGATAGGGTGGCCAGGTCCTGTTCATTTGAGGTAAAATAAGTGTTGCATGTGTGGGACATGTTGAGTGGGGAAAGGGGACAAAATGTGGTTAGTTAATAGGATAGTTAATTATTAACATTGTGATGTCATTATTCTAAAATAATTCAGGATTTCAATTCATATATAACAAAAATAGCTGATCTTGGTTGAATAGACAGGAAATACTAACTAGACCACTGACACTGTGGTTGCCTCATTTTTAGTGTCCCGAACAAATCCATAGACTTGTCTTTGAGACTAAATATTTGGTGATCAGCAGTTCAACTGTACTGCATTACAGTGGTTTTCAACCATTTTGATACCAGGGACCACTATTTATTCAGCGTTTGACCCATGGACCACCATTTGATGACATTTTCACCCCACAGACCCACAATACCAGGCTGGATTTCAGCCTAGGGCACTGGTGGTCCCCGGACCATTGGTTTTAAAACTGCTGTATACGACATTGATTCTAATCTATACTCTTTATATCAGTTGTTTGTAAATAGTAGGCCTAATCAATAATATAAACAGAATCCTAGCCGATGTCGCACAAATTACGGGTTATATCAAAGTAAAATGATCGAGCAGAGACAGAGAGAGAGGGACAGAGAGGCAGGCAGAGACCGGCTGCTGTGCCAGAACTTAGGGTATAGAGTTGTGCAAACTCCGTTCACTTCATGGGGCCAGTCTAATGGAGGCTCTTCTACATCAACATCTATTGAGAATGGTGGCAGCAAATAGGGACAAGTCCTGGACCTGAAGTAGGCAGAGACAGCTTTAATGGTCGTAAAACCCTTTGTTTTAGTTCGTTTTGTAGTAATAGTAGCAAGGCTACAACATAAACATGACAACAGTTGGCATGTTGCTCTTGTTGAAAATATCGTAGGGCTATTTCCAACTCTAGTCTGTTCCTGCTCATGCTGCATGAACAGCGCAAAGCGTTCGGTTTCTGACCCCTCAATGTCGCAACGCTGAGACTAGATTGCTCTAGGCTGCGAACGGACGCAGAGTGAAAGGTGGAAGAAGGGAATTATTTTACACAATAATGAAACCTCTCTCTCTCTCTCTCTCTCTCTCTCTCTCTCTCTCTCTCTCTCTCTCTCTCTCTCTCTCTCTCTCTCTCTCTCTCTGTTCGGGTATCTCGGCAGTGTCGGGACATGCAGGGACATGCAGACCCTTAGCAAAAAATAGTATACTTCAAGTTAATATTTTAAGTATACTTAAAATAAGTAAACTTAAAGTATGCTTTTTCATTTTAAGTATAAACTAAGCATACTTATAGTATACTTTTATATACTGCTTTTTGGTAAGGGAGAGAGTGTTTAGGGCAGTGCCTGTAATACAATGAGAGGGCACTTCTAGCGAAATTGCATTCATAGTCTGGGCTGTCGTTTACAGCCGTCGGTGTAAAAGAGGCTCGAGCTCCCTTCATGGTCTATGTGTGCACGTCCTTCAAACGGAGGAGAGAGGCGGAGAGTAGAGCAGTGGAGGCTGGAGACAGCACGGCTGTGGGTGGGTGTTTACCGTGATGTACACGCAACTATCCGGTGCCCAACCAGACGAGCCGTTTTTAAAACTAATTAGCATAACTACAAAATACGGAGAAACCACTGAATGTTCAAATACCGACTTTTTATGGTGTAATTGTTGTCAAGAACCCCCCCAAAACACAAAAAATGAACAAAAACGTGTTTTTAATGTCACGATACCTTTAAAGTGGCAGTAAAAACGGAAACAGTGGGCATTCATTAGGAATCACACCTGAAATGCTTGCTGTGAAATTCCAGAACAATCAAGAGTGTTGCATCCCTCCAGGGGATGGGTTGGTGTAAACACACGCATGATGTGTTTATGTACAAGAAGACGGTCAGCAAGCTCTAGTGGTTTACTTCTTTGTGGCTTTTCTATCTTGCAATGTTTTCATATACACTACATATTTGCCGTGATTATTATATTTAAACGGAGTAATACTGTAACACTATCTTGATGTCAATGCATGAGATTAACAACAGACTAGTTCTGTAATCAATACCTGTTTGGAGGACGATTCAGGAAGTAATTATTAATAATAATAAAAAAAAAACTTTTCTTTTGGCATCCATCCATTGTCAGGTATATCCATAGAATGACCATAGCTGTGGTCCAAAATTGTGGAAAGTTTGCGTCCCCTTTTCAGTTATTCCATCCGGTGATACTGTGTACATTTCCTACGGACATCACGTCAATGGCAGTGGTGTCGACAAACTACCGAAAAGTACTTGTTGGTTCTGGTTGTATACTACAATGTTCTTGTGTGTGTTTATCTTTGCAGGGGTTGTCACCTGCAAGTGAACAGTGATCATGAAGTGTCCTACTCAAATGTCGATCCTCCTCTCCGCGATGAGATGGAGAGGCTCCACAACGAGGAGAGGAGACTAGATGAACTGATTCAAAGCTGCATTCGAGATGCCAAGGGGCTGTACAAGGATGAGGACAGATATCCTTTTCCCTTTTTTGCCGGAGATTTGGTTTTTGAGGGGAGAAAAAGGAGTGGAGCCTTGGTCTACCATGGTCTAAAGGTCAACATAAACTATATACCAGGGTTTTACATAACCATTAAAATCTGGGAAAGCATTGCAGCTGTCTGTACTCAAATGGACATGCATGCATGGGGACAGACACCCAGCATTTCTATGGAGTGGCTAAGTACCGATTAAACCTACAAGCTTCACATAACAGCAGCATGTTTATTTGTGCTCCAAGCTTTTAAGTCTGCTATCTGTTAAAGATAAAAAAAAAATCTTGAATGATTTTGAAATAAGAAAAGCCTTGTTGAGGACGATTCTACGAATGCTTTCTAAATCAGTAGTTCTCAAATGTTAAGTGTTTCAAAGCCCTCATGTAATGGTATTCCTTGACCATGCCCCTCACGTTCGCCTATATGACACATGAAGACTTCAAAAAGATCCCCTGTTTAAACGAGCAGACAACCATCGTCATCAAAGCCCCTGATGAGACCAAAATTGAGGTGGCTTCTCCAGACGAGGTAAATTGCTATTTTAGGGTCATGGTGTCTTGTTATCAGTCAGCTGCTTTCAAACCCAAGCCTTATTTGAACCAATGTTTTTGGTTAATGGTAGACACTGACTTACAAGATCTCTGAGTAGATTTCTTTATACTTTTATCATGCACATTAGCGAGGACCTGATCATGAAGATAGGTTGAACATGGGCACAGTTGTCCTTTTTAAATAGACTGAAAATTTAACTTCCTTGTACTTGCAGACACAACATGTTCACTGACCTGTGCAGCATGTATAATAAAACCTCCAATCGGCTGTGTGTCCCATCTGTTCTCTCCAGAGCTTCCAGGTCCACCTGATGAGCACCCAGGGCCCCATCGAAGTGTACCTCTGCTCCGATGAGTGCACAGCCTCAGACACTGACGGCTTCCATGATGGCCTTTCTCATTCGTCCCTGAATACGAAAGACACAGCCTCGCCCTTCAAGTTGTCGTCTTCAGGTGAGCAGTTTCTGGGCATCTATGCTCACGCCACTGCTTTACGTTACTATAATTAGCCCTTCCCCCTCCCCAATCCAGCCTTGTTCAATAGGCGTTAGAAGAGGAAAGCTTGACCTGTATAGAAACTGTTGCTAAAGTATTTGGATTGTCATTGGGCAGTGAACAAACCCTGCACCAAAGGGTGGGGATTTGAGAAGGTTTCATTTCAAGGACCAGGTTCAAGTGTGCTGAAACCGCTCCTGGTCTGCTATTTGCTCTCCCTAACCCGCTGGAAAGAACACATTTGCTGATTTACACATCTTTTTTTTTTATGATAACGTGTACAGGACCATTCCATTTGTCTACATTACGTATTTAGGTGCATAGGTGGAGTTTGTTACTTTTCTTGCCTATTTTGCACAGCATCAATGGATAGCTGTCAATTTGCACGTTTTACAATCAGATGATGGACACTGTAGAATTTTTGTAATGGGAGATGTTTTACGTAGCGTGCTGTAGTATGATTGATTATCAATAGGTCTACACGATGCATTCCACTTAAAGTGGAATTCATCGTAATTTGCCATTTTAAAGAAAACGATATTTGTCCCGGATTCCTGGAAGATGTTCTGCATTGGGTGTCTCAAACACCAACGTTCTCCAAGTGTGTGTGTGTGTGTGTGTGTGTGTGTGTGTGGGTGTGGGACAGGGGGGAGGGGGGTGATTGTGTGTCTGTCCGTTTAATCTCCGGCACAGTTAGTCCGGCACCGTTAATCTGGTCTATTCCAAACTTTTGCACTCCCTGGATGCCAACAATGAACCTCTCCCCACATTTTCCAGAAAGGCCTAACACCACCCGCAGGCCAATCTTTGTAAAACACATTATTTTTACACAGAATCTCTACGTCATGTGCTCAAGATCAGTCTGTCCCATATTTCATCCTATGTGTCTATAATTGGCTTTTACCATGTTTGGAACAAAAGGCATCAGATCATGAACGCAGCATGGCATTTTATGTTAAATCTTTACCACACTTTTCTATTAGGTAGACAAATCTAACCGCACCCTTTTCACATTGGCCTATAGCGACACCAGGTGGCCACGGCCTGACCTGGTGGAGACCTGTGTCCAGAAGGGCACCTTTTCAAGAACCACTAAGCCGTAATGATCAGTGTCATATTAAACGTTCTAGTTTTTCACACAGTATACATTCAATTTAATTGAACTAATTCTCTTCATTCCATTAATAAACCCATCTCTAGCCCTAACCTCCCAACCCCTACCTCAAATTGAATGTCTTTTAATATATAGATGTGCAACTAATCTTTATAACTCACTGACATAACTTGCCTACCTAGTTTCCTATACTAGGCCATTGGATGCCCTTGTACTGTTTGAGTGCCCGTCAGCAAGTGAAATTTGAGTGTCTATTAGCCATTTTTGTCTAATAGCCAAAGATTGGCAGTTTGGATTGTGAGATCTATCTTGTCGCCATGGTTACGCCTCTGCAAGCTATGGGATGATCATCAATCATCTCCATCTCTATCCGCTCACTATACACTGCCTGTGTGTCTATGTTCGACGTAGGTGAACTGTCATAGTATAATTTATTTCAGTTTTTCAGTAGTGGTGATCAAAACGAGCATGCGAGATTGTAAATTGCAACTGATCAAGTATTTGCCTCGTTCCCAATTCTCGATCCCCATATTTCCTTCTTTTTCTGCTGTCCTTCATCTCCCCCTTTCACTCATTGTCTCCCTTTGTCTTTCCAGACGGCACTAAACACTCTGATCGCAGTAACGGCAGCGACGGTTTCTCCAGCCCCTCGTCTGGGCGGAGTGAGTCTTCCCCTCTGTTGCTCGGCGTTGCGTCTTCCTCCCCCCTGGCCCCTACCTGCCTCACGCCCCCCCGGCCGCAATCCAGTGACCAACAGACATTTGTGGCCCTGGCTGCCCCTCTGGACCTCTCCCTGGCAGGCTCTGATTACCTATCTAGCATGGGCAAGGACGAGGGCATCACTGACCTTTTCTCCTCTGTGTTACTTTGACTGTCTGCCCTGGAATTGCAGTTTAGACACACACCCCCGTCCCCACTGTAGAACGGTTGTTCTCAAAACGTTTGACTCTCAAGGATGCACAGATGTGGTACGTATTAGGCCACGGATCGCACTGACGGTATACACATGGAACTAAATGGTTCTCGCTTTTTTTGCAAAGCAGGATCTCTGTGGTTAACTGGGACTGGTGCCGAACGAACTTCGTTTGAAGTTACTGGAAAACCTGTTTTTCTTTCCTTAAAAAAACCTGGAGAGACTCTTGTTCTTCTCATGTCTCTTGGACTTGCACTGACAGGCCTTGTCCATCAAGCCCCAAACCCTTCCCCTACTTGACTGCCTGCCACCAGCTGTTGTCTGAAAGGGCTGAGTGAGTGAGTGCTTTTCCTGAGTTGCCTGCCTTGACACACCAGGCACTTGCATGTCCTGATGGTATTGATCCCAGTTGGCACGGTGCCCTCTACTGGTTAGGAATGAGACGTTTTGCAACACAGTAGAGCAGTGGGTTTCACTCCAGTTGCATCAAGGCCAAAAACTTAACAATTGCCACAGACCACCGTATGATTGAGATTTAGCCTCGGACCCAACACTTGGCCTAGGACTAAGTCTAAATTGAGTAATGAAGATGTTTAACACTACCCCTGCTAATGTGCGATATTTAAGTCGAACTATAATCCAAACGGCCATGGTTAATGACGTAATTTAAGTATTTTGCACTTTTTGTTGTTTGCTGTACCTTGCCTTCTCTGGCCATCGGGGTGTTTGTGTTCCATCCTTGATGTTCTGGTCACTTGAACGAATGGAAACCCACCTACAACCATTTATAGTTTTCCACTGTTTGGGCAGTCTATAGGCCCCACATTAGTTTACCTTAGCCCTGAGTGCAGAAACTCCCTCTTGGGGGTGCGTGACATGAAAATGGTGTAAATGACACAGTCTGGTAAAACGCTGTTGTTAGGAGAGGTATAGCATGAAAACGTAAAATGAAGCCAAATGGATCTGTCGGGGTCCATTTGGTTACCAACTCTCCATTTATTTGGGGATCACCTGGAATCCTTTCAAGGACCACTGTTGGTTTCCTGAGTGACCACTGGTTGAAAACCAGTGACATTGACCAGTGGTAGACTGTTTCATCAAGGGCACGCAAACAGTTAGTGTATTGTACTATGCCACGAATTTGTTCCCACTGCTCCAATTATTGTGAACATAACCTCATTTTGGTCCTGTAGTAAGCAGTCAGTTTGATGTCCTAAATTATACTTTAGCCTATACCTCAAATGATGGAATAGTTGTCAGCTTTATCAGCAAGTGGATTCATGAAGTATAGAGAGTTTTAGGCCAATAATAAATACCATATACCAAAATTTGCACCAAGCAGCTTGTTGGCTGCCTGCCCATCATATTGTGCATACATTTGAGAAACTGCCCATGTTTGCACTATAAATCTCAAGACAAATATTTAATTAGTTGCCAAGGGTTTTGTGCAAATACTTTTTTGGGGGAAAAAAAAGAAAGAAACAAAACAAGAAAAAGAAAAACAAAAAAAAAAACTCATTGGGGGGGGGGGGGGGGGGGTATAGATGACGAGCGTTACTACTTATTTGCTGTAGCCGTGCCAATGACGCACTCATTAACCTGAAACAGAATGTTCCAAAATTCAAAACAACCACAGTAATAAAACACATTCAAGTGCCATTTATAAAGCTCAGTATTTGTATTTGATATTTTAAAATTGCTCATGATTATAGATTTTCTTAGTAGTTTTCAGGTTCCTGGCAAAATACAATTTAAGCGTTTACAATGTGTTCAAGAAATACAGTAAATGAGTACTACCGACCTTGCTAACCAACCTCATGGAGTTCAAGTCTCCCCGAAGTTGTCAGTCTCTGGCAAAATGTTGGCAAACCTCAGCTTGATTGGGTAGAAAAAGACCAGACTTGTAATGCATCCGACAGTTTCATACAATTCAGAAGTACAGTAATTCATTCATTAATGGAAATGTTTAACAAAACTTTGCCAGCACCTGCATGTCTCACAGCACAGAGGCATTATCTGATTATTTGCCATAATCAGTAATTTTTGGCCAAATCCAACACTCTGAGCCCCCCCCCCCCCCCCCAAAAAAAAAAAAAAGGTTTGGGGGGAGCTATTTTGAACCAATCCGTTAATACACATGTTTTGATATACTCAACATGTTTCAAATACTCATGTTTCAATAATTAATTGACCATATTTCATAATTTAATGCATAACCTGTGGTTACACTGCAGTGAATTTCAATCATCACATTTCACTAAGCTTTGTAGAATCACCCTGGGTGCAAATTTAGGTATTTTTCATGAAAACCCACCTGAATATATTTCAAGTGTTTCACTTTATGCTGGAGGAACCAGTAAGACGCTGCTTTACTGAAACCAAGCAATTCCAAACAAATAAAGTAGCTCAACATGTTTACTTTGCAGATAGGAGTATCATACAAGATTTTTTGTACAGCTGCAATGTTGGTGAGTTTGGCATAACTTAATTCAATTAGTTAGGACTCCGTACATTAACTTAATGGCAAGATGACCACCACCACCACAGTGTATACTGTGTATTGCTATTCTGAACATTTTGAGTACATCAGAACCGACAACCAACCTCAAACCCATAACGGCAATGCATGTGCATCCCCCAGCAGTTCAGAGGATGGAGCCATGTTTTAAGTACTATTGTTTTTTGTTTTTTTAAAAAGGGTTTGGTGGTAATGAAGACCATAGTCAATGCTCTGAAAAAGCAACATGGTAACATGAGGTTGCTTTCCTCATGTTACCTTTTGATTCACTTCAAACTGGGCAAAGTACAATGTACTGGGCCTTTTCAGTGAGATCTCAGTTTTGTCTGGGTCTTCAACCCTTTTCAGCTCTGTGAATCTGACCAACATCCTGACATACTGTATCTCTTGTTCTTAATATACTTCACCGTTGGCAGTTTGGCAAATACTTTGTCGTAGTGCTCGTTGAGTTCATTCGGGAAGTTCAAATCAGTCTGAGGGCTCTCCTCTCTTCAGGTTACAGAGCAATCTCTGAAATGACTGGAGAATATGAACGGATCTGGTTAAACATGGATGTGGTACAGTCAGTGTGGTGGTAGAGTCCACCATCACATAGTCTCCTGGTTTAGCCTGGAGTTGACTTACACTTAAAGTGTCTTTTCTCATGTTGTGCAGGATTGGCCAGCTGTATATGTTTTTTTGTTTTTGTTTTTTCAAACGTCAATGTGTATTTGCAAAAAATACATCTTTGATTTGTGTGGTTTCAGTTTAGTTATAAAGCAGGCCTTTTACTTGCGATAAATGCATCATGGAGACACGGTAATTGTCACCCAAACAAAGCTCAGCCTTAGAAAGCATTTTTTTTGTTTAACTTTTGTGATTTGCTTTTCTTTATCTGTTTTAAAATTGGTCCATTTGGCTATTATGGTTTTCAAACTGTGGCTACCTGGCCACTTCTAATAATTCAGAAATGAGCTGATTTCTACTCCAGCTCAAATATTTTGAGGGGTTGCGAGGTTCTCAAAGGTTTGAGAACCCGCCCATTTAGACCTAAAAAGCCTTTCAGCTTAAAATTCTCATTCAAAAAAAGAAAATTATATGCTAGCATATGTATAGCAACCTCTAATTCGATACAGGTATAGCAACATATACTGTATAGGTGGCAACAGGTCTAATCTGTGTAGTTTTAGTTCGTATTACAGAATTTGTAGTTTTGAACAGTTCTCTGCCTGTTTAGGCGTATGCTATCTATTTAAATTACGTTTTTGTGTTGTTGTTTTTTTTTCTTCAGAATTTAAACTTGTATCCTTTATAAAGGATAAAATGCTGGCTGACATGTTGAAGGTTTCTAAACTGGCCAACAATGTGAGCAAAGTGTGTTTGGAATCACTCTGCCCACTCTATGCCTGGAAATAACACTATGCAGATGCATGTTGTATGACTTGTGTTTGAAATGTGAGAACATTGAACAGGCTGAAGAATTTAAGTATATATAAAGTTGCCCTTTGTATTTACATCAGCACTCTGACTGTTTCTTCTTTTATGGGATTTGTTGCAACCTTCCAACTATTCTCTATTGGTGTCAGCCAGGTCATGTGAAGTTCTTTGACTAGTAAGTAAATTGTAAGAATCGTTGCAGGGTCGAGGGTCACAGGGTTTTACGCAGTACCGTGTGCTGTCTCCAATTACACTGAGTGTACTCTACAGCATGATGAAAAGACTAGACATGTGTTTGCAGGAGCATTCTATAATGTACCCCTAGATGGCGCTGTTATCCCACAGAACACCTCCAGACAATCTGTGGTGGTGACTGAGTTGTTTACACAAATCAGAATGCATTCTGCTTGCTTGAGCAGTACAGTGGAAAGGCATGACCAGGAAAGAACAAATAAAGCAGACGGTCAGCAGTACGCAACGATAATTATAAATTGAAGATCAATCAGTATGTACCACATGCAATAATAAATACTGGTGCACACTGTATTGGTGTTTTACAGACCATATGGAATCAAGTTCTCCATGTCTTATTGTTTTGTCACGTCCAAATTGATAGTACAGTATGATGTAACGGCTAAATAAATGTACCACTCAAAGCTTTAATCATTTGTGATATGCAGAATAGGTAGGACAACGTTTCGATCTTCATCAGATCTTCAGCAGGTCATCAGGCCTGACCTGATGAAGATCGAAACGTTGTCCTACTAATAATAAAGACAGTCTTTTGTACCTGTGGTGTGCGGGCCCCATCTCTTATCCGCTGAAGTCTATTTCAGCCCAGAACTCAGTCGATGTGCGTATTCTAAGTTTACTCCATATGCGGAATAGCATTCATATTAACAAATAGAAATAAGAAGCACTGCTGTTTGCAGTTGTGAACTTTTAAACAGAAGGTCAGGTTGGTGAGTTGAGTCATGAGAAAATAAAGGGGTCCAAGGCATTCTGCAACAGTCAAGTTAAAAAAAGGCCTTTATTTAAGCGCCATGGTAAAGATAAGATGACCAATCTAACTCTGTTATGATTAGGCAGCCATAAGAACATACTTTGTTAGCGGCCCTTTGACAGATCCAGGCTCATGACAATATTACTTAAACCCTCTCTCTGTCGTCTTACTTAGAAGCAATGGCAGCTTAGGGAAGCTTTCAGGGTGTAATTGCCTTCAGGCTACGTTGTGTGCATTTGTCAGTGATTAAAGTGTCAGAAGTGACAGAACTGTATGGAGCAGAACCAGCAGTAAAAATAAAATCCAGAAATTGCTATCCATTCAAAGTTACTCATTAAACACATACTAACAAGTCATTAATGCCTTTATCCAATACAATTAGGTTTATTTTATTTTTATAGCAGCAAATGTAACTGTCCCTCACACATTTCAATTGTAAGCCTTGGAATCAGGCTTTTAACTTAATTTTTTCTTTGAATTACATCAGTGTGAACGTTTTACCTCTGGCACCTCGCTTTGCTGCCTTTCTTTGTCTGTGTCACAGTGTGTCTCGACGACCTCATCACCACCTTCCTTCCACATGATGATGTAATCTGTCAGCGGCCTGCCGCGTCCAAAACCCACCCATAGATGGCAGTGTTGCTCCTCAAAAAGCCCCGTCTAGACCATTTAACCCAGTTCCCCATAAACAGTGGCTCACACTTAAGTTCATGGAAAGTCACTGGGATTGATGCTATTATTGATTCATGTACTGTATGTTGTTTCAGTTGTTGTTCTACCGCTCCCCTTTTTCACCTCCGTGCCAGGAAGACTGATTTGCACATGAGCAACGAAACGAGTGGATATTGAATCGGGTCAATATCGAATGAGGTCTGACGTAAGCCTTTCTCAAGAGGACGCGGGTTTAAAAGATCAGTCAATCTGCCTGTCAATCAGCTAATCAATCAATCGATGGGGTTTCATTTTTAGAGTGCTTTTCCTTGTCACCCACCACCTAATGACATGGCCGGCTCCAACCAGGATTGGATTAGGACTAAAGGAACGCATAAAGGCACCAAGTGGAAAGAATTGATGGAAGAGTAGGACCTTGTATGTACATTGGCTGCCAGTGTAATAAAAATAAATAAATATGCGGCTGTTGCTACTCAAACTATGTGTAAAGGCTGATTAGTTTGCCTAGCAGTAGACGCCTGGTTCTCTGCACGCCGGTTTGTCCTCTGCATGCGCTCTCGGCGACCAGAGTGTTATTTTAGCATCTGTTCTCTACGCTGAGGCGGCAGGGGAGGGAGACGGCAACCAACCAGTAGCAGAGGAGAGAAACAACCAGCGCGGGTTAAAGAGAGGAGCAGGAACGCGGAGAGGAGAGAGAGAGAACTACTATTCGCTTCTCATTGGCTGGCGAGGGACGCGGCGTCTGTTTGCGCGGCACACCAGGCAGCCAATCGGCTGCCTGCGGTGTATTTTTGGGTTTATGAATGAAACGGCAGCAACGGCGAGGGGAGTAGTAGTGGTGGTGGGAACTGTTGCTTGATTTCATCAGTCGTTGCATGTGATGCTAGACTATAATACCACAGAGCGGAATGTCCTTCAGTGTTGCAGTGGCCTTTAAGATGACCGCCACGGAGCACACACACAGTGCTGTGTGGAGATGATGATGATGAGCCTGTTGTTGTCCTTACTCCTTTTACGGCAGCGGTTTTCAACCTTTTTCATACCAGGGCCCACTATTTATTCAGAATTTGAGCCACGGACTACCATTTGATGACATTTTAGCCGCCCCACAGACCCCAAAACTAAAGATTTCTTTTGCTTTTGTCCGCAATTCCAGGCTGCATTTCAGAGAAAACAAAACGGACAAACATACAGATCAAAATGGCCATTAACCTTCTACATTGTCTAGTTGGGTTGACTTGGGCTAATTCACATGATGAATATTTTCACTCTTGAGAGTAAACATGAAACCAAATGAAACCATTTGGTTTCATTTTTACGCTCTCAGAGTTACATCTGGTAAACCAACTCTCCATCATAGAGCCTGGGGACCACCTGGAATCCTCTCAGGGACCACTGGTGGTCCCTGGACCACCTGTTGAAAAGCCCTGTATTATGGAAACACCAGCAGGCAGATCATCACATGCACCACTCCTACTGATGCCTGAATGTAGACAGAGAGCCCATTTTAAGGCACTGTTACCTGTTATGTAGGTCAGTGTGTTACTTAAAGCTCACAATGTGTGCTTGTAGATTGGGCTATTTTAAGCAAACAGTTTTGTTGTGGGGGCACTTAGTCTGGAGCCGTGGAGGGACTAAATGGTGCATTTATATAGCGCCTTTATCCAAGGTGCTTTACATAGATTGTGCATCACATTCACCCATTCACACACACATTCATACACTCATGGCGGTGAAAACCATGCCAGGCACAACCAGCACATGAGGAGCAATTAGGGGTTGTGTCTTGCTCAAGGACACTTCGACAGCGACTCTGCGGGAGCCCAGGTTCGAACCGGCAACCTTGCAGTTACCATCCGGTGACTATACCCCTGAGCCACTGCCGCCTCAATGTATACGGGGTTTAGTAAAAGGAGTAGTTCTCCCTCCCCAAAAACGTCTTATTTTTTTATCAATCACACACCCCGCAAAGTCTTGAATTCACAGATCTTTTTCTAAGCTACTAATTAGATAACAGGCGAAGTCTCAGCCTCTGCAGTAGTAGCAAGGAGACTCGATTGAGTCACAATTGAAATGCAATTGAGTCTCCCTTACTGAGTAGCCACCCGGTCATCAAATTATTGGCTGGCTGGGGCACAACTATTTAAAAGTGGTTAAGGGCCGCTGCCCAGACACAAAAACACAAGTCTGACATAAGTGAATTGAACCAGCCACGGACTTCTGTTGCTGTACAATACCCAGAGGCTTGGCCTGACATCTCTGGGAATAATCCAGATAATATGCTGACTTGTGATTCAAACCGCCTGTCACTGGAAACACGGTTGGTCTGACCGTGTGAGAGTACACACAAACACTTACCTGGAAACTGTCTCTAATAAAAGTAAAGCCGTTTTTAGGTGGAGCGCAAAACATAAGCAGGAGGGTTTCGTACAACTGATTATTTAGATTTCCTGTAGCAGATAACGCCCCCGAGTACTCAAACAAAACAGAACGGTTGACCTGTTTTGGCAAGGTCTGTTGTAGATTATTGTCATAGGGAATTGCTTTTCCTATTTAGCTCGCTGTAGTATTGCTGTCCTCACTTGACTCTTTCTACTGTTGATGCTGGATTGTGCACACACGCACGCGCGCGCGCGCGCACACACACACACACACACACACACACACACACACACACACACACACACACACACACACACACACCTTGTGTTTTGTAATGAGACACATTGATGTATATCCAAGCAAGTTACCTTAAAACAATGCATCAAGAAAGCCACACTAAAAAAAACAATAATCAAGATGAAGAGCCTTACTCTGCCAGGGTGCTGTGTAAAATGATCAGAGTCGTAACTAGTTATTTTCTGTAGATGGCGGGAAGCAGTGGGGGGGTGGGGGGTGTTTGGGATCAATACGCAGCCCCTGGCTGTAGCAATCCATACAGCAGGTCACAGTATGGATCGAGCATTAGAGAAAGTGATTTTCCTCTGTCATGTTGTCTTTAGAGGGCTGTCTGCACCACGGCTTGACCTCCCTGCAGTACAGGAGGCTCTCTCTGGCTGCGGATACGGCATGTTAATATACTCTGGGATTCATGCACAGCCGCTGTAGGCGCTGGGGTTCACGGAGTGAATTATATACGTTATTATATTCCGGTGCCTCAGCAGAAGATTCAGGAATTGAATTGGCTGGGCTCTCTCTCTCGCTGCACGCAGCTGTGCCCTGGCTCGGGGCAGGCGACAAGGGGATGGTTGGAGTGTAATGGCTACTTTCCGCTTGTTCTTTGGTTTGAGGTTTGTGTTTTCCCTCGCCCCGGCCCGTGCTACGCTACGCGTGCGTGGGCGTGCTGCAGTGCTTCGGCTGTCGTGACGACTGTCGGTGGCCTTCGCGACCCGTTGTGAACCCTCCTCCTTCCCTCCCAACCATCAGCCCCCCCCTAAGGGATATTTACTTTCTTCAGGATCGGTTCCACTTGGAACGATGAAGTATTTGCATAGTCAAAACTAGGCGTGAACCCGGTCCGTCGGCCCGGGCCCTTTAACCAGTCGAAACAAAGACCAGTCAGCTGTCATTTGCATAATGATTTGCATAGAATCCCTCATGTGACTGTTTGGGAATGTCAGGAGGCCAAATTAACCAGTGTTCCGTTTTACCCGGATTTGCATCTCATTTGCATGGAACTTGCCTAACGAGGGTTACTTAGCCGAGTGACCCCGGCGGATCTCTTGGAGAGTCTGGATAGTGGGAGACGGGGCTAATTTCATTAAGGCCGGCGTCCGTTTGACTGAGAGTGTGCGTTTGGATGTAATCATTATAAGGGATGAGTATAGGCAAGCTGTTCCTAATCACGGCGCTTTGCGTGCATATGGACATTGTGTCATATTTACTGTAAGGATGAAAGATTAGGCGTGGATGGGATAGCGGGCAGCATCAATCTCACTCAGGATCTTCGGGCGGGAACATTAATCATCTCATCTGTGGAAAAAAAAAGTGGTCCTCATCAGACTCCAGGCCAGAGTCTGCACACATGGCGGTGATCAGTAGGTTTGCTGGAAGGGACAGAAGGATAGTTGGTGGCTGACTGAGCAAGTCACACAAGCCAATACTTCTTCATTGATCCCAGGTCCCCAACGCTGGATGTTAAGTAGCGTTTTTTGTCCCATTAATGTGTTTATGTTGATGTCCCGTCGTCTGCCCAGCCTCCCGCCATGCATGGCCCTCTCTCTGCTCTCTCTGGTTTCATATGCAGAACCCTGGTTGAGTTGCTCAAGGTTCATCGACAATGTCTTTCTTGCAGAACAAAAAACTCAGACATTTCCGCCATCTTCGATTGTATCGTATGTTTTACTGTGTGGCTGTGTAGGAGGCTAACCATCTGTAAGATGTTGGTCAGTCAGTGTGCGTGTCCTTTTTTATCTCCCGGCAGGACCGACTCAGCACCAGTTTCTTGTGCACGTTTCATACTTTAAAAAATAAATAAAAATAAAAATCATTTTATAGTGGCAGTTAATGATGCTCATCGACAGGCAGAAACCTAGCACAAAGTGTGAGTCATAATAACAAGTCATACATACCATCTTAGGCTATCAAATAAACTATAAGTACACTTTATGGCAGGGGTTTTCAACCTTTTTGATACCAGGGGTCACTCTTTATTCCGAATTTGAGTCACTGACCACCATTTGATGACATTTCAGACCAACAGACCCCAAAACTAAAGATTCATTTTGGTTTTACATTCTCTAATTGTGTAAACTTCTTAACATTTTATCTCTTGATACGCTCTCAAAGAGTTAGACCTTTAGTTAACCAGCTTTCCATCATTTAGCCTGGGGACCACCTGGAACCCTCTCAGGGACAGTTGAAAACCCCTGGTTTATGGGACCAGACTGTACTGTACTGTAGTGTAACCTACTGGCAAAGCATTCTCATGTCCAACTTTCCAGCTCTGTTACTGGATCATGCAGAGGATGGCAGATGCCTTTAGCACTGACTGGATCATGCAGAGGCCGTGTTCATGCAGTGTTTCGTACCATGTTGGCAATGATGGAATGAATGATCGTTTTATTGATATCTTTATTTATTATGTAATAAGGCTTTATTAGTGAGTAAAGTACAACGTAAACAGCACATGGCCCTTTTACTTTTAGTACTTTAAGTACTTTAAGTATTTTGTTGCCAATAATCTTGTACTTTTTCTTAAGTACATTTTGAATTCTGAACTTTTACTTTTAACGGAGTAGTATGAGTGGCAGTTTTGGTACTTTAACATAAAGTGTGAGTACTCTTTCCAATACTGCAAAATATCTACCAAAATAGATATTCAATTTCAAATCAATTCAAAGGAGTTTTATTGGCTTGAGAAAACAGACAAAGCAAGTGTCAAAAAAACAATGCAATAAAAACAGTTGAAATGTATTTGTAATGTACAAATATATACAGTTGGCGGTGGGTACAGAGTTTTGTAAACAGTTATTTTACATTGCATTGTTTTATAACAGGTTATAACATGTTATAACAGGCCATATAACTAAATGAAAGGAATATATAAGGATAAATGAAAGGAATATATTCCTTGCACAATGCAAGAAAACAAACTTAAGGGTTGCCAGTTGTAGCGCAACTACAACTAGCAACACTGAATGTCTTTTAATTAGGTCATGCACTCGTATCATGTTGTTGTGGTAGAGAAGTTCGATTGGGAAGGGTTAGGGTTCACACCACATGGCGTGTCTATGTGAGAGATGCACCACATGTTTAAAAAAATGTTGGCTGACAAAAAAACAAAATCTAGACAGGGCTGACCCACCAGGAACATTCCCAAACGTCCTGATGGCCAGTCTGTGCCTGGAGGGCAGGGAGTTCTTTATGGGCCAATGGATTCACTCACATATTATGTACAGCATTTCAATAAAAGAGAATGAATTGTGTCTTTGTTAGTAGTACTGCTGTCCTCCCTCCCACACCACTTGCCAGTTTGAATCCAGACAACAACTGCGGGGAAAATCTATCATCTGCAGACGTTTCATAATGTTATTTATGTGTCTTCAAAGTGAGCATTGAAGCACGAGACTGGAAATAAGAAGAACTATTTCTGTTTGGACAAGTCGGATCGCGGTCTCTGAGGACCGTGTTTGAGTCATTGCTAGGTAATGTTAACAGCTGTGACTTTTGCTTTGACCTCTTGGGATAGTTGTTAAATTAAGCTTTGCATATTTGGGCCGGAGGAATGTTTCACCGGCCTTGTCCATATGCATACACACATCCCCTGTCCTTATTTCCCCCTTCCTAACTATGAGGAGCAGGGGGTGGCTGTGGAACGACGCCCAGGGAGCAGTTAGGGCTTCAGTATACTATCTTTGCTCGTGGAGACTTTTCTTGTGATGCTTTGTGAGGAGCCAGGTTCGAACCGGGACTGGACTGGACTGGAGTGGATATATTTAAGAGCTTAACTCTCCCTGTGGGGCAATTTGGATTTCCAACAGCAGTGAACAGAAAACCAATGCACATCATAAAACAAATGAATACATATAACACATGGTAGATGTCGTCGTAAATATGTCTGTGCAACTTCGGAGCTCGAGCCGAGGGCACAGAGTGATCTCGGATATCGTTTGGCTCTTGTAGGCTCATGGCAGGAGTGGAAACTGCATTGAAGAGGGTGTTGAGTGTCCGCCAGAATGACCTTTGCCATCGGAGTGGCTCTGAAATGATAAACACACATGGCCAAGATCGTTCAAGGTAGTGCCAATGGTCTTCTGGCAAAGTGCAACCATTTTTACCACGCTGAGGTTGCCAGACTAGGGATGTCCAACAGTTAATCGTTAACCGTTAATCGTTAAGAATTTCGGTTATCGACAACATTAACGGCTAATGATTAACTGATAAATAAAAATAAAAGCGCACGTGGCTGTCGGGGCACGCTGGACTATTCCAGTTTCATCCACGTTATTACCCAATAGCCAGGGGAGCAGAGTGTGTGCGCTGCAGCCAGCAGCCACTGAGCTTTCACTAAACTTTGGTAATAACCATCTTTGTATGTATTTAAGCTAGGGCTGGGACTTTAACTGATTAATTGAGATTAATTAATCACAGAAACAATAACGCGATTAACAAAATTAACTCATTTTAATCGCCACACAAACCCCAAAACTAAAGATTTCTTTTGCTTTTGTCCACAATTTCAGAAACAATGTCACAGTCAAACATACAAATCAAAATGACCATTCATCTTCTACATTAATTCTCTAGTTGCGTAGAATTGGACTAATTCAGATGGTGAATATTTTAACTCTTGAGAACGTAAACATGAAAGCAAATGGACGCGCAAGGGTCCATTTGGTTTCATGTTTACGCTCTCAAAGAGTTACATCTGGTTAACCAACTTCTGATCTAGATCTAGTTAACCAAATTTTGATCTGGTTAACCAACTTGTGTCGACCCAGTTTTGATTTAGAAAAACTCTCACATGCTACACAAGCCTGTTTTAATTGACAAAAAAATGCTTCTTGGGTCAAATATTGGTATGTGATTAATTGAGATTAATTAATTACACAGCTTCAAATTAATTAGATCAAAAATTTTAATCGAGTCCCACCCCTAATTTAAGACTATAGTTTTATTTTATGGATGTCAGTACGGCCATTGCTCTATCGGTCTGTCTGCATCACGGCACACGCTGCGCATACGCTTGGCTACCGGTATATGGAGATTATGCACGTGGCTCGTTCAATAATGACTCACCACAGAGCTATTTTTGGTAATTTAGATGTATATGTTGTAAAATAAATATTATACTGCAGTATTCGCGCGGTATAATTCACCTAGTTTTATAACTAGGTGCTGCAGCTCACTTATAATGCATGTGAGCTTGTAGATTGTACATTTATCGCGCGGCGCACAGCTCTTAACATTGCATCATACAGTATACGGATGGCGAGTGTGGGACTACACACGTTGTTGACTATGGATTTGTTCCGCAGCAAGACGGCCCCGCGTCTGTGTTATATGTTTGGAGAACGTCGTGTGTCGGATGAAAACTCATTCGGTAAGAGACCGCGACTGAATGAATTCAATTGTGTGCGTACTGCGTGCGCGCACGGCTGCGCCTGCGTGTGCCTAAATCTTGCACTGGGACTGACCGTTCTAATGTGAAAGTAATGGGAAAGTAAGAGTCTTTGGAGCGGAGCGTGCGTTCCAAACTTGAATATGTTTTTTTTTTGCCCGGATCTAACATTTCACAATTGGGGGGGCTTTATGAGGCAGCGTCATTATAGCGTCATTATATGAAGGGCGTTTAGGGGGGCATTCCCCCCCATGGCCCCAGCTGTATAGCCGGCTCTGCAACACGAGCCTCCAAAAAAGAAAAGAAAGCAAGGAAGCAGGCGATCACGGACACTTTTTCCTCTCCCTCGACCATCGCTGCGCGTGATGGATAGAATTGATAAAATACTGCAAAAGGTACACAGTAACAGTAGCCTAATTTAACATCGATTCTCTCAGAACACAAGCACAGGGCGCTCGCTGCGTTACAAGTGATCTCGTCGAGCAGCGAACACAAAGTGTTTGTGCTGTAACGCACGCACGCATTTGTTAATTGGTTGCTCATTTCCGTCCCCGAAATTTGATTTGTTTCTGATACAGTAACAGAACGTGTCCATATACAACTCAGATGCGATGTCCATAGAACTAATGCAGCTATTGTTATTGCTTAGTGCTTGAGGTGGAAAAGGGACTCGGAAAAGGCCGGCTGTAGCCGCGTGTAATTGTCCTTTTTAATGGATTAAAATAGCGCATTTTCCTTATCGGTTAACGGGCATTAACCGGCAGAGGCCTGACGACGATCGGTTAAGAAAATCTTTCCATTTGGCCATCCCTGAGGATGCCAGACCAACAAATCAATGATTGCAAAAGTTAAGTGACTCAATAAAAACAAGAAGAAGGCAATACTCAAAGTAACCCCTCAACTTTCTCAAGTAAAACAGCTTTGGCAACCGAGTTGGCAACACAAGGGTCAGTTTGTCATTCATGGGTGGTGCTCAAGTCCCCAGATTTTCTCCTCTTTTATCTCGACAGCATGTCTGATTTCTAGCCAATTGTTTCCCTAGTGAGGGTTCCCCTAAGGGTAGTGGTTTTCAACCTTTTTGATACCAGGCCCCTCTATTTATTCAGAATTTCAGCCACGGATCACCATTTGATGACATTTTAGATAGACCCACAGACCCCAAAACTAAAGATTTCGTTTGCTTTTGTCCACAATTCCAGGCTGGATTTCAGAGAAAACAAAACGGTCAAACGTACAGATCAAAATGACCATTAATCTTATTCTCTAGTTTAGTAGACTAATTCAGATGTGATGTAATTCAGACTAATTCAGACATAAAACCAAATGGACCCGCAAGGGTCCATTTGGTTTCATGTTTACGCTCTCAAAGAGTTACATCTGATTAACCAACTCTCCATCATTTAGCCCAGGGACCATCTGGAATCCTCCCAGGGCCCACTGGTGGTCCCCGGACCACCTGTTGAAAACCCCTGCCCTAGGGTATTGAGTACTTGAGAAAAAATGGAGACGATCATTATTTTGTGGGATAATCCATGATATGAGAAGGATTTAACATTTATCATTGAATTTGAGTTCTATGTAAATAGGATTAAAGAAGACTTCACCAAACTGCAGCACCTTTATTTCAGGTAGACGAGTTTTAGAGGGTAGCCAGCCTTGATTATCACTTAACAGTGTTATCAACTGAATTACTATGGAGACAGTCATAATTCAGTTCTCTCAGCTACTGTTATAGATTAGATAATACTGTGCATGCGTGTGTGCACTCCAAAATCTTGCTGCCCCAAATCTTTCAGATAGTTGTTATAGCACCGCCAGTAGGCCAATATTGCTAAATCAAATTGATACACAGTATCTCTAGTCACAAAAAAGAAAAATCACACTCTCAAGAGTTAAAATATTCAGCATCTGAATTAGAACTATTTGATTAAGAAGTCTACACTGTTTTGTTTGCAAAATCCAGCCTGGAATTGTGGACAAAACCAAAAGGATTCTTTAGTTTTAGGTCTTTGGGGCTAAAATGTCATCAAATGGTGGTCCGTGGCTCAAATGATGAATAAATGGTGGTCCCTGGTGCCAAAAAGGTTGAAAACCACTGGTCTACGGCAATAGCAGGAAAACGGCTGTGAGAGTGTAGTATTTTGATTCCATCTGTATACTCTAAGTTACAGAGCCATAAAAGCCAATTTGCTTCCTAACTAATATTTCTCTGGGGACCCCCCTGAAACTCCCTCAGGGTCCCCTGGGGGTCCCCTGACCATACTTGGGGAACCAGTTGACCTCACTCCACCTCAGCCATGTCCTGGTGCTGCCTCATTGTCTGGATGCTCCCACCATCATTATACATCACTTATCATTGTTAGCGTGAAAGGCCAAGAAAACCAATCAAAACACCACAAAATCAATAATGATTCCGGCAATAAATGGGTACTATAATTGGTCTCTATGAATATGTGTGCTTTCTGTCAACAAATGAATAGATTGGTGAATATTCGTTGGTAATTGGATCAACCCTTATGCTTAACTAGCATGTCAAATTGTGGACCTGTAGTGTACAAAGCTTTAACAAACGCCATGTAGGCTTCAATTCTTTTCCCATAACCCATATCACACGGGACAGTAGTCCTATTTCGGGATGGTCCCGTGACAGCTCTCACCAGGCCACGGGACACAAGAGTGCTGGTCCCCAGGTTGCTCCTTAGTCGGAATGGTCCCTGGGGAAAAAAAGGTTGAAAACCCCTGGCATAGAGTACATCCATACTTTGCATTTATTTATTAAAACACAGACAAAGATAACCTTCAGTTTGTTTCATGGTGGTGTCCAGCAGCTTTCCATCCCTCTGACATCCTGACTGTATGGTCCAGTCTGCAATAGTTTTCAACCAGTGGTCCGGGGATTACCAGTGGTCCTTGATAGAGTTCCAGGTGGTCCCCAGGCTAACTGATGGCCAGTTGGTTAACCAGATATAACTCTCTTTGAGAGTGTAAACATGAAACCTTTGGTTTCATGTTTACACTCTCAAGAGTTAAAATATTCATCATGTGAATTATCCTGCAAGTGTACACAACTAGAGAATGTAGGAGATTAATAGTCATTTGGATCTGTATGCTTGACTGTTTTGTTTTCTCTGAAATCCAGGCTGGAATTATGGACAAAAGCAAAATAATTATTTAGTTTTGGGTCTGTGGGGCTAAAATGTCATCAAATGGTGGTCCGTGGCTCGAATTCTGAATAAATAGTGGGCCCAGGTATGAAAAAAAGTTGAAAACCACTGATCTACTGAAACACACAACAGGTGCTAAGCATCCAATGGAAACCAACAATAAAACCTTACACTACAAATGCATTGCCCTCTCCATAATGCACTATGGCAATATGCCATTCAACAATGGTTACGCGTACAGTACATAAGTAACCAACGATCTCACTATGTTACATCAATGTTTAACATTCTACTGCACTACTAGCTATAGTAGAATAGCAGCGTGAACACTAACAGTAATGTTTTTTCTTAATGCTCCGAGTCTTAATGTCTTGCTCAAGCTTAATGTTTTGTGTAAAGCACTTTGAATTGCCTTGTTGTTGAAAAGTGCTAAACTTGTCTTGCCTAATGGTGCAGTAAATATAAGAACAATAAGTGGTGCAATAAAGGGAGCAGAAATACTACAGTGGTGGTGGTGTGTATTGTCAAGAGTCCATCCATGTGCAAAAGTCCAACATTATTATGTTCAACTTCCACAGAGGAATTAACCCATTCTGAATGTTTTTTTTTGTTATGTTTTAATATTTGTTTTTATCATCACTGTAGGGAGCAAACCATTTATTTCCAAAATGATTAATTGTATGTTATTATTTAAGAGCCTACAAGCTTGTAGATCTGTCATGTCCACTATTCTTTGTGCGATACACTTGTATGATGTTGGCCCCAGGGCATTAAAATACAAAAAATCATAAAAAACGTAAACATGGGGATTACAAGGTTGTTGTACGACAGCAAAGATAAGTTGTATACAGAATTGTGCCCGGACGGCCCACACAATGTTAGAGTATGCAATAAAAGCCCAATTTAAGCTTGATTTATACGACTCACGTCTCGTGTCAAATAGCCGATCAACAAGCTTAAACGGCAAAGAAATCGTAGATGCTTTCTTTCTATATTTTTCAAGGAGAGCTGACTTAACTCTAACAGAAAAAGCAGTGCTTGACTCGTTTCTTTACAGATATCTTTGCCTATCTATTCAGTAATGCTACTCTTTGCGAGGTTTGTCATAGTTTAAATTAAGGCTGTCCGAGTTAACTAGTTAATCGCGAGTTAACTCAGCCATGAGTTAACTCGATTAATTTTTTTAGTGCGAGATTAACTCACAGTAAAACCAAAGGCCGAGTGGGTCCATTTGGTTCAATTTCGCCAAATGCAGGTGAATAATTTTTAAATATCTTCATCAGTTAAGTTATTTTAAAATAAGTCTACACAATTAGAGAATGTAGAGAACTTTCTACAAAATGTGCATGTTCGTTCCGAATGATATCGTTGACAAATTCTTTAATTTAGGTCTGGAAGTCTAAATAAATGTCATCAAATGGTGGTCTGTGGCTCAAATGCAGAATAAATAATTGACCTTGATATGAATATTCTTGAAAAACACTCATTTAAGGTATATTTAGAACTCATGAAAATATGCGATTAATTTGCGATTAATCGAAGATTAACTATGGGCCATCATGCGATTAATCGCGATTAAATATTTTAATCGACTGACAGCTCTAGTTTAAACTAAACATATTTGAGAATTTATAAAGAACTACCTTCAGTTAGACAAGAATCGTAATCCCCACCCCCTACCCCAAATCATATGATCAGACTACTAAATCTTGTCCTTTTATTCCATAATTTTGTATTTGTGCATTTCTGTGTGTGCTTTCATGAATGTGAATGTTTTGGCACAGTTCCAACAACATTTTCTGCATTTCTCTCCTCCCGTTGAGTGGTTTTATTAGGAAAATGTGACTCTTGTTTCTGTACGTGCGCTAATCCCATCTATACAAGGAACGAAAATGCCCCTGTTGGCTAAATCTGCAATTATTCCCTCTGTAAGCGGACTAGAAGGCACTCACAGTCTCATTACCAGTGTTTAAGTGTTTAGCGTTGTGTGAGGTGCTTAGCCATGAATGCGTACAAGACTCACCCCCCTATGCATGCACGCACGCACGCACACACACACACACACACACACACACACACACACACACACACACACACACACACACACTGGGAGGCCGGTGGTAAGTCTAATGAGGACGAGGGCTTTGAATGGTTCCTATGCTCTGATGCATTAAAGCTTAATAACCTGTCCTTTCAGCTCCCTCTCATAAACACACTCTAGGCCTGATAATTGGAAGTACCCCTCACACACACACACACACACACACACACACACACACACACACACACACACACACACACACACACACACACACACACACACACACACACACACACACACACGCACCCCTCTCTCTTGTTCAGAATGGTTGCTTTCAGTGCAGCTGGGTCCATTATTAGTCCTTAAAGCATAATTCTCCTTTCTTCTAGAGCCGTTCATTCAGGTGTCTCCTCACCCTGACACCGGTCTAGTCTGTAGTGTGGATGTGTGCAGACTGCAGTGAGTGCACGCTTGGCTTCCCTGGTAATTGGCACTCTGAAACATTTGTCCTGCCACTTGAACCGCAACACTATTCAACTGGCCATAGACATTGTGTTCATTTATATTTATGTTTATCATGGACAATGTTTTATCACTTCTTTTAAATGCAAAAAAATAACATAAGACTTGATAAGACCAAAAAGGCTGCATTCTATTCTACTTCAGTGGTTTTCAACCTTTTTCATACCAGGGCCCACTATTTATTCTGCATTATAGGCACCACGGACCAGCATTTGATGTTGATTTTATTCTCGGACCCAAAACCAAGGATTTTGTTTACATTTTAGGAGAGAGAAACTGGTTGGTCACACATTGGTCAAAATAACAATTCTTCTACATTTAATAATGTGTGGATGTTTAAATATAATTTAACTCTTGAGAGTGTAAAATGAATGGTTTCATTTTAACACTATCAGGAGTTACAGGTCTATAAGGGTCCATTTGGTTACCAACCGTCCATGTGTTAGCTGGGGACCACCTGGACTCCTCTCAGGGACTACTAGATTACTAGTTATATAACCATATAACTTATACGTTGTCCATTGGCTGAAGGAAGCAACCCCATGTTCAGTTTGCACTATAGCCATCATTACCATCAGTTACCTTTAGTTCAGATTCATTCCACAACAACATATTTATTCGGTTGACAGAAGGACACAAAGAACATTATTGCTAATCTAACAAACACACACATTTCCTCTTTCCTGCTCGTAGGATCCTAAAAGAATGACTCGGGAGTGAAGTGCTCTTTTGGTGTGTGGGTGAGGTCATCTACCACTGGTCGGGGGAGTTTGTTTTTGAGAGAAAACTGTTTATACTAAAAGAACGTTATGAAAATCTGGGAACTAAATTGTTAGTTACCAGGAAATCTCTTCACCACTGAGTTTCTAATGGTGTCTAATAACATGTACTAAAAGTTCAACTCAACTCCAGTGGGAAAATCTCCTGAAACAGGTCAAAGTCGAGGTACTTGTCACAACCTATATCAGGCAAAACATGCAACATTTCATCATGCTTTTTGTAGCATGTTATATGTCTAACTAGCATGTGATACTGGTCTAACTATGGCTGTTTTAGCCCATTCCTTGGGTTTTAAACAGACATACCCATCATCATAAACTGTGTTTAATCAACACATTTGGGCAAGTGCTATGCGTTCAGGTTTTTTTTTTGGACATATTACAAGTTACATAAAGCATGATAAAAGTGCACCAGATTGCACCATTTTCATGGAAATGAAAAATAATAATAATACTAATTGAGTTGGGAGGGCAGTGCTGGGAGTTCTGAAGACACAGTTCAAATCAGCACCCTTTCGCCGCTGCTGTTAATACAAAGAGATGGATGCTGTGGATAATGATTGTTGTTTTTTATGTGGTTTTGAAATTGTACTCTTTGTTTATTTCACTTGTGTTGTAGGTGAAGTCTAAGGAGCAGATTGGGGAGACGCCATTATCATGGAGAAGTTTTGGATCATCCTCATGGCAGAGCGGCCAACGTGGATCAGGGAGCAACAGGCCTGCTACAGTACATCATGAGCAGCAGCTGAGCTTGCAGAGACCTTCATCGCAGCCCAGGGGACCCGCAAGAGCTACCAGATGGGAACGTCAACAACAACACCTTTCCCCTATGAGGTAAGCCAGTGGCGGAAGTTGTATTGAATATTGGCTGAAGTACAGCTCAAAAACTATGGGGCTCTGCCTTAGTTTGTGACCAATGTTGTAGTTGTACGTTTGAGAGCGTGGATAGATCTCAAGAAGCCTTATATAAACATGATTGTGGTCTACAACTAGTAGTCCTGCCCTGCCTGCCTTCGATTGGCTGAATACAGGAACGATTAAACGAAGACCTTGTTTCTAGAGGGAATGGTTGTGGAGTTGTCACATACTAATACCGAAACCCTGTGTGTTACAACTGTGGTCAGCCTGAACATATTAAAGTGAAAGGTCTAGTGTGCATAGCAGGTTGTTATTTTAAAGCACTGGGACGTGACCAGACCCAGTTCAGATATACCTGTATAAGATTTGCAGGCAACCTATTGGCAGATTTTGGTGTCATGTGTGTGAACCTGTGCTGATTTTTCAGTGTCTGCAATATTGTTTCGACATTCATGCCTGCTTGGGACCTACAAGGACGTCTCTACCTAATATGCCGGCAGCTTTAGTGTCCCAAAGAATCTAATGGTATACATAAGTGAAGAAAGCAGATTAATTAGAATACCATTTTCCCAGTCAGATGTTGCTGCAAGCATTTAAGTTAATGCAACCTTGTGTCCCTGGTGATTGCATACCTTATTCAACTGCTGGAATACCTACCGGCCAGTATTCAGATCTGGAAGGGAATGGGGGGGGGGCTTGTTCGGAATAACGTGTTCCTTCCACACGCTAGGTCCAACCAGAGAAACTCCCTGTCAGGTGAAAAGAAGCCAGGCTAGGACTCCTCTTGCATTGGAGGAAGTATGAGGCCAGTCTGATGCCTCCCCAGGTTGGCAGAGCGTGTGTAGAGCCCAGGGGTGGGACAATTCACAGAAAAAAAACGAACCGTTCAATACGGGGTCCAAGGTTCAATACGCACTAATGAACCGCAATATTTTGGTTCAGACAGACACATTTCCTTAATTATAGTATGGAACCAATGTCTTGTAAACTCAACTAATTTACTAACTTTGTTGTCTGTCTACAGTGCTGCATGTCTGCATGCTACCTGCCTGATACTTAACTGAAACATGCTTTCATTTTATTAGCCTAGGTATTTTATATTTCCTTTGAAAATAGCCTAATAATGAGGCACAAATAGCAATATACACTTTTTCTTCTGTAAATAATGGGTTTACAATACAAGGTTGTTTTGAAAATCTTGAATTATTTTTTTATATTCACGTTCAATTTGCTTATAAACGAAATAAAACATTTTTCGTTTTATTTATTTTTAAATAGCAAAACGTACCGAAAACCGAACCGAAACCGTGGCCCCCATACCGAGGTACATACCGAACCGTGGGATAAGTGAACCATCCCACCCCTAGTAGAGCCCAGGATCACATTAGGTAATAGGCAATGCGTTGCAAAATAGTGGGATAAAAAAAAAGAACACTGCACGTGTAACTATACTCGAATGCTTGAAACAAACAAATGCTTGCTCTAGTGGAGCATCACTTTTAGGTCCTTCGGTGTCAGCTGCATACAGATGTGTAGGAAAAACCTGTGTGTCCTGCGGAATCAAGGGCAGATGTAACCTGTCCCCCCCCCCATGCCCATGCCTAGATCCGCCCCTGTGCAGAATCGTGTCAGCGTATACTCTGTAAATTTCAGGGTGAAATTGACAGTCAGGATTAAACAGTGTACATTGTCCTGTATATATTGCTCTCAGATGTTTACGCCCACAGCGGTTTACCTTGGCCAGGACTTTTCTGCTGTCAAGGTTAGCATGCACGCTATAGCTTGTACAACACTGGCTGGGTTCCATACGTGTATATGTATGTGTGTGCGTGCGTGCATGTGTGTGTCTATATGCTGTGGATTAGAGTAAGAGGGCCACTTAATGTGTTGACGCCCAGAGCGCAGGCTGTATGGCTCCCCAGTAAGTGGCTAATGTAGCAGCCACGGTAGGTCCGTACACGTGGTGTGTTGTAGCCACGGGGCTGAGGAGTGCAGCTCAACATGGAACGCCATGCTAAATGCACACTGACCCAGAAACTCTCCGCATGACCCCCTTTAGCTTCTGCTTATGTAGTCCCTTCTTTCTTTTTTTCGTTCTTAGCTGGCCTAGCTGTCCCTCACACTATAGGCTTTGTCGTACTGACACTGACAAGCATGCATGCATGCGCACCGGGAATAGCAGCCATCCGCAGACTCCTGTGAGCTTGTAGATCTGCTGTGTTTCCGTGTGCAAATTAGACATGAACGACGGTCATAATGTGATAGTACCACCAGATTTTAATTTTACCCCTGATTTATGCATAAGATTCAAGAGGGGTTGATGTGTTCTTTGTTCCTCTGTGGTTGCTATACGTAGAAGGTTTTCAGGACCTGATCTGTGAGAAGTTTCTTCCCAACCTTCTTCCTGAGTACTCTGTGTGCATTGTCCATGACCATTCCTCAGTGAGGTGCACACCGAGGTACTTGACATTATTCCACAAGGGCAGTGATTCTCAAACTGCATGGGTCAGGGCCCCCTCAAAGCTCTCAAAAGCATGCGCTCTCAAAAGCATGTGCAACCCACTCATCTGAACATGGCAGGGGTTGAGATTCACCACTGCAATAGACTTTAGGGTAGGTCCTGGTTTCACTTGCTGATTAAAACGGATCTTCAGTCGTCATAGCAATTTACATATCGAGGACTAGCCGTGGCATTGTGTGATCAGTAGTTCTCAAAGGTTTTCATTTCAAGCATCCCCACAGCAAAAGTGAAAGACCTAGGGGTCCATTTGGAACCCTTGGGCCTCGAGGAACCCTGATGATCCCAACCCGTTGCGATGCAAAACAGCTATTTTCACTTTTGGTCATTTTAAGCATATTCCCACATTTGTACTTTTGCTCAAAGTAAATGTAGAATTCTGGACTTTTACTTGTTACAGTATTTCTAATGGCAGTAGGCTATTCATAATTTCATACTGTACTTTTAGTACAGTAAGTAAGTAAAAACATGCAAATACTTTAACCACCAATGCTTGTACCATATCTACTGTCTGTGAATTTGCTTGTCGTCTTTCTCCCCCCTGCATCCTTGACACATTTTACTGTCACTGTCACACAAGCACACACACACACACACACACACGCCTCCGCACACACACAAGCACAGACACAAACCCCTCTGTCTCTCTGGCTGGCTCTGCGGCTCCTGATCAGCTGACCAGGCTGTTATGACTTATATAAGCTGTGTTAGTGTTCCTCTGTGACCCCTCACTGTGTTGACAGTCAGTGCTGTGAGAATGCTTCCCACAGTCATGTTCAATCACAGTCAAGGCAGAAGTGTAACTGTGTGTGTGTGTGTGTGTGTGCGTGTGTGTGTGTGCGGGGACCGGAGGACAATGGGCTGCAAATACTTTTACTCAATTCAAGTGGAGGCACTACTACTTAAACCATGTCAACCTATTAAGACCTGAGGCTCGTTCTACAAAAGGTCTTCTGAAACGGTTTTCTGAAAAAATGAATGTTGTCATGCGTGAAGCTCATAGAGCACCATGATATTGTAGATCTGCAGCTTTGAAGGCATACAAATACAGTAATGCTTAAAGTGGTTAACAACACTGATGGTTTCTTAGTTTAAGTGGTTTCTTTTCCAGAACCCTGGTTTGATATGAAATGGACCACAGATCCTGGGATCCCAATCTATCACTGTAAGGCTCTGTGCAGACTGGCAGCCACACAATGTCTACATTTCATTTTCAATCCAGATTCCATGGAGTTTGATCGCTTTTATGTGATCTTTTATGCAATTGGCCACAAATCTGAGTTAGTTTGACAATTTGACCGATCATTTTCAACACCTGGGACTAACTCTGGACTTATGTTCCAGTGATCTTTCCCATAAAAGTTCCATTATTCCAAACGTGCTAAAAATCCAGTGCCAGTTGACCACCTTGTTTTAAGCCCTGTGTCGACACTGACATGCTTGCGGTTATGTTGAGGGTTAGAGATATAGAGTTAGTCATTTCAGACCAATAGGAGGTCGAAACAATGGACGGTCGATGAGTGGCATGTTACCCATAAAACCGGTTCACAGCCGCTTGAAAACACAAAGGTTCCATGTACTTTACTTTACCTGCTTAAACCCTATTTACTTAACCAGGGTGGGATTCCCCTGCACTCTGCATTCAGTCAGCTAGTATTTCAACCAAATCTCTTTTTAAAGTGTCACATCGCAACACGTTGTCAGCTAGTATATCAGCTATTTTCAGTTCATTTAAGTTATCTCTTTTCTTTAAACCATAATAAAAAAGGAACAGTTTTGGAGGGTATAAGGTTTCCACCCAGGCAGTGATGATGTATGAGTGCATGCAAGCTTGTGTACGTGCAATGCGCGGGCGCAGCTTAAATGTCAGACAGACCCCCCTCCCTCCTTCCCTCCCTCCCTCCCTGCGCGTTGCGGGGAGATATTATGCAACCCAGTCCCTGCCACACTGCTCTCTCAGCGGCGACATGCGCCTGCCCTCCTTGCTCCAGTGTTGAGGATGATAACAGCCTCAGCCCTGCATTGTTTTGTTTTGTTTATCTCCCTTTCCTTTATTGTGGGGTCGCGTGTTTGTTTGTGTGCGTGTGTGTGTTCGGGTTTCTGTGTGCGTGTGTGTGTGTGTGTGTGGTAGGGGGTGGGGGGAGTGCATTAACAAGTCGATTTCTTTTTTGACCTGGCATGCCCCGCTGGTTAGAGTTACTTTGGGAACAGTGGTGTTTAATGGTCGTCAGAGAAGAAGAAGCCTGTATTCAAGTGTGCTCGACTGTGGTTTGCTCTCTCTTGTGTGCAGTTTTACATTCGAGGCTTTTAGCAGGACATGCTTATGCAGAGCGAATTACCAGTTTGAAATCAGAGTAAGCATGAAGCCCCACAGTCAACACAGGAAAAGTAAATAGCCAGTCAAACACAAGTGGAGTGCAAAAGAGAACAATGTAAGTGCTCAGAAAAACTAGGACACACAGGGTAAACATCAAACCTAAGCATCTGTCTAAAACAACATGGTGTCTAAATTACAGTGACCACCAGACCAGGCATTATCCCAACTTCAAGCTGGGTGTCCCGACTCCCGACTCCCGAGTCCCGACACGCATATCTAGAGAAAACACTACAGCAGTGGTTGTCAACCTTTTTGATACCAGGGACCACTTTTTATTCAGCATCCCCACAGATCCAAAAACTAAAGATTTCTTTTGGGTTTGTACACAATTCCAGCCAGGCTTGATTTCAGAACCAAATCAGGCAAACATACAGATCAAAAATGACAAATAATCTTCTACATTCTCTAATCATGTAGACCTCTTAATTGAAATGAGGAATATTTTAACTCTTGAGGGTGTAAAATGAAACCAAATGGAAAAGAGTTCCTGGTCAACCATCATTTAGCCTGGGGACCACCTGGCTGGAACTCTCTCAAGGACCACTGGTTGAAAACCACTGCACTACATTGTCCCAGTGTTGAACATTTCATGACCAAACCTGTGGTTTTCACCACAATTAACACTTCACACTTTTTTCATATCAGTTACACACCACGTGAAACCTTGAATTCTACAATATTATATTTTTAGTTTTTGTCTTATTCCTATAAGCCAGTAATTACATTACCAGTGGTGGGCCTAATATGTTAATGCTACAGGTTTTAATGTAACCAGAGATCTGCCGGTCGTCAAATTATAGGCTTTGGTATTCAACAGAAAACAAGAAAACTCCATGAATGCAAGGCTTCATGGGGTTTCTAATTGGTAGAAAATAAGACTCATATTAGTCTATAATATTGTTTTTTAGCACTGCCAGTGAAAGGTACTGTGATTAGGTGCACTCAATCAGTATCAATTGACCCCAATTGAAAACACAATAGCAGCGTAAGCCTGCATGCTGTTTCATTGCCATTGACGTTGATCAATGGCAATTCCTCCATTATAGTCCTATTGTTTGATCATAATGCTACTCAGCTGGTGTTACTATTATCATCATGACTATCCCTATTCCTTGCCCAGTTGTCCCAGAGGGCATCTTTGGTCAAAACACTATATACTTTACGTATTCTTTCCACAATCTAGAGCAGTCACCTTGGAGCCTGCCATCTGACATGTTCATGCCATTAAAGCATTGTCCAACATAAGATGCTCACTTGTGTCCGGGTAGCTCAGTTGGTAGAGCTCTCGCCTTTGGACCACCTTGGACCACAAGGTCATGGGTTCGATTCCGGTCACCGTATGAGTAGCATGGCTTGGGTGTGACAAGTCGTGCAGGAAGTACTAGGAGCTGATGGTAGGCATGGCGCTCCACCTCAGCAATCCATCTCCCATGGGTCTATTGCATTGTAACAGGGATAGACTCCCGTGTGTTACCGGCTAATACCAACAATAAGCCACTTCTTACTACTTCTTCTTCTCACTTCCGGGTCTGGAAATTTGGCTCTTCAAAATAATAGCTCTTGAATGAAAATCGATGTCAGTATGAAAACCACAGTTTTTCAATAAATGTATCAACTGCTGTGCTGCCTCTGGGATCCATGTGCTATTTGTGAATTTGCCATTTTCGGGAAATCGATTTGGTGTTGGTATAAAAGAGCAGACTTATTTTGTAGCCCTGGGGGGGAGGACATTGCAGTCAACTAATAGAATCTAAGTGGTTATGGATCCCGTTTTGAAGAGTCTGAAGAAGATACGGTCATCTCAGTAGCATCCGTAGCATTTGAGGTCAACGGCACGACGAAATGAAAATAGCCAAAAAGTGCACGTACGTGCATCCATTCAGCTGGAATGAGACAAGCTGGAACTGGGCTGAGATGATGCTCATTTCAGCACATCAGAATGAATGTCTAAATTTAACCGTGCCACTGTCCCTGTCCTGACATGTCCTAGCGCTGCCGTCTGCCGGGGCAGAGACCGCGCATTTCCATATTTCATCCTGAGTTTTTTTTGCAATGCC
>CM076970.1:35747850-35789259 GCA_039105355.1 Benthosema pterotum
GGAACCATGCAAGGTACCGACTGTCATGCTCAGGGACACATCGACACTTACTCTGGGGGAGCCTGGGATTGAACTGGCAACCGTTGGGTTACTATCCAGCCACTCTACCCCTGTGAGGGTATCTACCCTAGTGAAAACATGGGGAGAACATGCCAACTCCCCACAGAAATGGGCACTGATGACGTGGAGGACGAGACACGCCACCAGCACCCACAGCGGCATCCCTAACGGGAATCAAACACAGGACCTTTTAGCTGGGAGGCGACAGCACTATAACCACTATGACCCTGTGCCATCCGGTTCAGTTTCTGGAGCTCTGCTCAGGTCCAGTCCAGGGTTATAATAGTTAACTAAAACTAAACTAAAATGAAAAATCCATAACTATAATCCAGTCTGCAGGTGGAGCTGTGTGCAAAAATCTAGATGATGACACAGCTGAATGCAGGCATTGAATACGCGACAATACACTTGTGCACGTGCACACACAACTACGCACACAGTTTTATCCTGCCTCGATGACCAATCGTCTCACCATCCCACAGGAGACCCCCCCCTCCCCACCCCTCCATCCGTCTGTCTCTGCTCTAGGAGGTGAGGACATTCACACCACGCCGACTACACCTCTGCTCACGACAGAGCCTAATGGACAACTCCTGTCCTCCACGTCTCGCACTCCCTCACGTCCTGTCTCCCCGGTCGTCTCATCCTTCATGGCGACACGTTTTTTTTTCTTCTTCTCCAGACCCTCGTATATGTCAGATTTGTGGGAGCAGCAGAGGTCCCCGGGCTGACGAACGACTGAGAGCGGCTGTCGTCACCCTCATTTTGCGCAGGCCAAGAGAGCACGGTGCGAGGTCCACCAGGCACGCTTATACCACCGCTAACCACAAGTGCTAGTATGCAGCGGCGGCGGCAGGGACCTTCTAATGTGCGAGACGCGCAAGTTTAAATGAAACGCTTTTCTCTCCCTCCCTCCCTCCCTCCCTCTCTATCCGCCAGGCCCCGGAACGTTCTCATCTCCCAGCGGTTGCTCTTTGATTCGGCACACCAATTAAAAGAGTTAGCCTCGCGAGGAAGAGTTTAAGTGACGGCGCTTTTCGCGCGGCTCGCCCAGACAATAGCTATAGCGGCAGCCTTTGTAGGCAGATGCGAGACAATGGAGAGAGAGAGAAAGAGACAGAGGGAGACAGACAGACGTCTGCCGGAAGTTTGACTGATATCGACGTCGAGACGAATTCAATCGACGGCAGCACGCCACATCCTAATCTGATGCAGACACGATGACTCTCTCGACTCTCTGAGAAAAGACGTTGCTTTTGTGCGTCGTACAGTATGTGTGCAAATCTGTTTCAGCCTGCAATGTGCGCGTGCACGGCCGTGCACGCCTTCTTTCTTTCCCCCCGCCTCTTAATAACTGATTCCGATCAGCGCCCTGCATTGTGTTGTGCTGCCTCTCAAGACATAACACGGTGGAAAAGATAAAATATGGTGGCGGAGAGGAGGCCTAATTAATAGTGATGAATATGCAGATTGGGTGGAATCCTCAGGATAGAGGCCTCTGTTCACAGGGAGCTGCTCTGGCGCTGTTTAGACGGCGCCTGGGGGACAAAGACTCTCTGCGCTGATAATACAGTCAGACAGTCCATCATCCAACCTCACTTCTCAGCCTTGATCCTGTTTGTGTGTGCGTGTGTATGCATGTGGGACTGGTATGTGTTTATATGGCTGTGTGTGTGTGTGTGGGGGGGGTGTACACATTGAAATCGTCAGTGCTATCAAATGGGACCAATAGATTTGTTTTTTATAGATTTGTTTTTTGTTTGTGTGTGTGTAATGTGCGTGCGTGTGCATGTGTGCCGGGCCGCGTCTAAATGACAGTTAGTTGTGGGTGTTGACATAATTTATTCGATTTGTCACTCCATCTGCTAACACTGCTCTGTATTCTAGCTCACTTCGTTCCCTTCAAGGGACCCTGAGGGGTCCCTTGCCTTCACAAAGTTCTCAGCAGTTCTGAGAGCTTATAGTTACTGCAAAATGGTTTCCACAGCGGGGTCCTTGAAGTGAGAGAAGACGTGAGGACAAGGGTGTAAATAAATATGGTGGTTGGGACAGGTTGGGACCGAGGTTACACCGGGTATTGTGTGTGTGTGTGTGTGTGTGTGTGTGTGTGTGTGTGTGTGTGTGTGTGTGTGTGTGTGTGTGTGTGTGTGTGTGTGTGTGTGTGTGTGTGTGTGTGTGTGTGTGTGTGTGTGTGTGTGTGTGTGTGTGTGTGTGTGTGTGTGTGTGTGTGTGTGAAGTGAGAGAGCAGCTTGTTGTGATGTGGACTTACGTGAACAGTGGGAGCACACCATGGCCCAGGATGCTCTTTAAACTCAGACCACTTGAGAGGCTGCTGGAAAGTACCTGCAGGGTGAGAGAGGTAAACAGAGGAGGAAGAAATAAATAACTTCTGAGGTCATCCACGGCCCGAAGGATGACCTCTGTGTACCGCAGCACAAACCATCAACTCTCTCTCTCTCTCCCCCAGACTCTATCCCTCTCGTCCTGCTGCTTTCCCGTCTTCACGTCCCACACTCCATGCCAACAACGTTGGCACGCTGTCAGCCAAGCAAACATCGTTAGGTGTGTGCACGTTGCCGTACACACACAAACACAACATTGTGTTTGTGTGTGTGTGTGTGTGTATGTGTCAGTGTTGCAAAATGCCAAAAATCTGAATTGCACTAGTAGTGGCACTTCCAAAATGCAACTAGAATGCACTAGAACAGTGGGTTTTCGAACATGTTCATATACCAGGGCCCACTGTTTATTCTGCATTTTAGCCACGGAGGAGGACCACCCTTGGATGTTGAGTTTAGTCTCGAGGACTAATTTAGAGATGGTGTCAAAATGTTGGTCAAAATAGCAATTCTTCTACATTTTCTAAATGTGTAGATGCTTGAAAATTACGTAATTCGGAGGTTTAAATATAATTTAACTCTTGAGAGCGTAAAATTAAACCAAATGGACCCTTACGGGTCCCCTTACGGGTCCATTTGGTTTCATTTTACGATCTCAAGAGTTACAGATAAGGGTCCATTTGGTTACCAATGGTCCTTTCTAGGAAGGAAGGAGGACTCTATCATAGGAGGAAAAATGGTGAAAAACAGGGTTTTATCTCTGGTGCCTGTCAACCAATTCTGCCCCAACTTGCCAGCAAAGAAGCACTCGATTTCTTAGGAGTTAGGAGTTTTTCACTAAAAAAAGCTAAATATTGCGACAAATGCGCCAAGTTGGCAACACTGGCTGTGTGTGTGTGTGTGTGTGTGTGTGTGTGTGTGTGTGTGTGTGTGTGTGCGAGTGCATGTGTGTGTGTGTGTGTGTGTGTTTTTTTGTTGGACTGAGAGCGTGTGTTTTTTTGTTGGACTGAGAGCGTGCACGGCGGGTCGCCCGTAGAGAGCGGCGCGGCGGTGCAGTGGAGGGTGAGTCATGCTGGTGTCTGGTTCAGGCCGTAGTCTGGCTCTGCGCTCTCTGATCCAGCTGGCCCCATGCAGCACCTCACAGGGACACACAGCGGAACAGTTGGTCAGCTGGTGTATGGGCTGAGATAACACACAGCCTGGGTGTCAACTGTTCTCTCTGGGTGGGGGGGTGATGGAGGAGCAGACTGACTGCTGCTTGGCGTTTGAGGTTAATAAATGACTCCTCCAGGGTCGTCAGAGTAATTGTTAATTGGACGAGTGAGTGGACGCACTACTACCAAGGAAAGGACTGGGAAGTTAAAATGATGGATGGATGGATGGATGGATGGATGGATGGATGGATGGATGGATGGATGGATGGATGGATCATCCATCGGTTCCACGGTTCATACGGTAGACAGATTTACTTACTGTATCTGCTGGGCCCCAGTACAACAATGGAGATTCTGACTTTCAAATGTACATGATATTTTCTTTTGATTGTATTGGTGTATGTTTTCTCATGCCAATACAGCCCATTGAATTGAATAGATAGGCAGAGGTGTGACGTTGGCATTGTGGGAGTGTGTGTGCAAAATATGTTCGGTCTTTTCTATTGCTGACGTAGCGACCTATATGCTCGTTCATGCTCCAGGGCTGTACTGAAGTAGGCTAGATAATATTGTCATCACAAACTCTTGGTTAATATCTAGGCTATATAATACCAATCAGTCAATTCCAGATAAACTCCTAAGAGTTTAATGCTATAATGCTATCTTTTTCACAAGAGAGGCAAGGAAACATGAAACATGAAGTGAATGGGGTTTGCGTTTCCCATTCTAATAGTGTCTATATTATTTTAACATGTTGGTGAGACAAAACTGTTGCCAATTCTGAGTGATTCAAGCAACCATGTCTATGAATATAATGACTGGCTTTATTTAGTCCCAAATGATTGTGACAAGACATTAGGTCTACTAGCCAAGATAAAGAAAATCTACCCTAAGCTGTCATCAAATGGGCTGCCTGGGTGTTCATGTGAGCCTGAGTAGACCATAAAATCACAAAACATTTTTTAAGTGAAATATCCCTTTAACAGTGCAAGAAATTGTCTAGTAGATAGACGAACACACACTGTACACAGGCAGACGGACCCTTGCCTTCGGCCTGGTGGAGACAATCAAAGCAGAAGCGATAACGTTGTAGACCAGCCCTAGAATGAGTGATTGGGACTGCAGCTGCTGCTGTGTGTGGACAGAACAGTTGGGGGTTAATAAATGACTCTTCATGGTCATCACAGTAATAGTGATTTGAAGAAGTGAACGCTACCGAGGAAATGAGTAACCAAACCACAGCCTCCTGTCGACAAACAAATCAGCGTCGCCATGTCTGCCCATAATAAGCAAAGTTATTTTATTTGTTTATTTTTCTCTAGTAAGTAATAACGGTTGCGTTTTTTCAGGGCTTGTTAACACAAGATCCATAATTGACGATGATAGCCATCCAGTTAATTGACGTCAAACATAGTTACACATCCCTTTATAGTCCTATTGTTTGATGGGGTCAAAATGCTAAGCTTACCGTTGTTTCACTGCTGTCGCCAATATCCCAGTATTGGACAATGTGTCCATAAACATCACTCAATCACCTGTATCCCTTATTCCTTGTCCCAGATGGCATTTTTGGTCAAAACAGTGATATTCCTCTGCTTGAGCACTATGGATGACTCTATGGATGCTACCATCTTACTATACGGTAAACAAGGGCTTAATGGCCACATCTTGTGCGCTGATATAAAATATCCATTTTCGCTCTGGAAATTTGGCTCTTTAAAATACGTTGTACAAGCTCAACATTGGTAAACTCTGGCGTTATTAAACTACACTTATTCAATAAACGGTGGCAGATTAAAGGAGAATTCCACACCAAAACACATTGCTCATCAATCTATCTTGATTCCTGTGACATGATTCATAATGTCCTTGATTTTTGTCACAGATGTTCCATTTTCTACATTTCACCATGAGGTCAGTTGCAGTTGCAGCATCTGTTGCAGCTGCGCCAATGCAGTTTGCATGGCCGCAGGTTGTCTTTATTCTAATGCTGGTATTTCGGTAACTGATTGATTTTAAAAAAGTTACTTGGCACCCATGCGACAAGAGTTTTAACCGGAGCGATTGGAGAGGAGAGTGGCAAAATGGAGGGGAGGAGAGGAGGAGGAATAGATTACATCTGGGATTACATGTAAATGCTGCCCCAGAGTAACATATTCAAGCGTGTTTATCAATATACTATTAAAATGTGATGTGTGGCAGTAGAATAAAGACAACCTGCGGCCATGTTAATTGCATTGGCACAACAGCAACAGAGGCTGCAACTGCAACTGACCCCATGGTGAAATGTAGAAAATGAGACATCTGTGACAAAAATCAAGGACATTATGAATCATGTCACAGGAATCAAGGTAGATTGATGCCCAATGTGTTTTGGTGTGGAATTCTCATTTAAGAGTTAAGTGTAGTAAGCCTATAAATCTGCTATAGATGCAGTGGGGTCGCTTCCTATAATGTTTAAACCAGCGGTCGTAAAATGTTTTCAGAACCCCCAGAGATTTTTTATCCGATAATGGTTAAAGTGGTTAAAGTTATTTTGATGCTACATTGACTCAGTTTGCGTGTGCGTGTGCGTGCTTGTGTGTGTGTGTGTGTGTGTGTGTGTGTGTGTGTGTGTGTGTGTGTGTGTGTGTGTGTGTGTGCGTGTGCGTGTGCGTGTGCGTGTGCGTGCGCATGCGCACAGCGGTGGTGGAAAAAGAGTTTTTCTTTGTAACAATGTCAATACCACAATGTAGATATTATATTCCACATTTATATACCCAAAGAAAATAATAAAAGTTGGTCACTCTACTTATTTTTTCTCTTTTTGGCTTCGACCTGGTTGCTTGTCTTTCTCGCACAATCTGGAAACGCTGAGAGTGTGAAGTGTCCTGTTGGGTGACGTCATTGCAAGCAGAGTTTAAGGGAAAAAGGCAGCGTCAGGGGGAATGTTCTACATGCTGTTCCACTGTCAACAATGGTGACACTAGTCAGTAGTCACCATTGTGACTAAGCCTAACTGAAGCCTGTGAACGTTATACATTTGGCAACAATAGACCTTTCAGCAAGCCCCTCCCCAAACTGCTATGGTCCAATGACAGTTAAAGGAGTTCCCCCAATTCTGTATTTCCTAAAAATGGAGGTCTGAAAAAATCATTAACATGGTGAAATACATCTGATGACATCATCAAGATGTATTTCATCATGTTAATGATTTTTCTTTCAGATTCCCTTTTTCCTGAGAGGGTACAAATGAAACCAAATGGACCCGCTAGGGTCCATTTGGTTCACATTTGTATCCTCTCAGGAATTTTTTGAAAATGGGTGGAATTCCCCTTTAAGCATAACATGTGATAGACAAACCTCTCCACCAATATCTTTCCTATAGTTTTAAAAAATAAACGTCACACACGCATTTTCCCACTGCATAGGGCATGCCTTGTTGAAGGATTTGGAAGAGATTGTGAAGATCTGGTTCCAAAAACGAACCAGTATTTAATGTGTAAAGTCCATGATATTTACATTGGAATGAATGAGCCTGGCTGGAAAGTGTCCTATAGCCTTGGGTGGACACTGGGGAGAGGACAGGACTTACCTAAAGGTCTATTGGTCCATCCAAGTCATAGCTGGATCAGACATGTGTGTTATTTGCTGTAATGTAACCACGGCTAAGAGTGCAAACCACCAAAATGAACCCTATAGCGTGGATGTGTCAAACATGAAAACACTCACTTACACAGTAAAGTCCCTCAGTGTTAATTTAGAACCAAAGTATCGTGCTGGCGGCTGGATGGATGGATTGCGGAAAACGTTTTGTATGGACTGACCTATTATTAAATCAATTAAGTAAATTGACCTTTTCTGGGGAAAAGGAAAAGGTTCACACCCTTTTCCTTTCATAAATGTTAACATTTTACTAGGATAACACAGCAGGCGGCCAAAGAGAAGTGGACTATGCTGTGAACCCTGATGATCACTGACTCTCTGGACATGATGGGCTGTGCTGGAAAAATGTATTGTTCATTACAATGAACAATTTACAATTTAGGCCAGTGGTGTTCAACCTTTTTGATACCAAGGCTCACTATTTATACAGAATTTGAGCCACAGACCACCATTTGATGAGATTTTAGCACCAGAGACCCCAAATTCCAGGCTCGATTTGGGACAAAACAGTCAAGCATACAGATCAAAATGAGCGTTAATCTCCTACATTCTCTAGTTGTGTAGACTTGGGCTAATTCACATGATGAATATTTTAACTCTTGAGAAGGTAAAATGAAACCAAGTGGACCTGCAAGGGTCCATTTGGTTTTGGTTCAGCAGTGGTTCAGGCATAAACAGTGTGCTACGCCACCACCTTTTGAGACAGCTGAATCACTGCTGAACCAAAAGTGAAAGTGTGAGTTAGAACACACTACTGACTTGGTGGAGAGACAATATACAGTATAGCAACATAATGCACTTTGGAGCAATGTAAATAGGTTGAAGTTAGCCCCATTCTATTGCTATTATTTTCTGCTATTATTTTCACATATACTTTTTCCAACCTAAAAGTTAAAAAGGCGGTGTCTATAGACCATTATCTGAAATCCCAGTTGAATCCCAGCTGCAAGCAACGATAACTTATAGGCATTTGAACATGAATAACTCCTGCCTCGGGTGTAGCACTGTAATAACGAATTAACTATAACAGCCAGAGGTGCTGTTGAGTTGAGCAACCTGCAACGCTCAGTTCACATGTGTGTGATTTTTCTTATGGCTTTAGTCTCGTCTTATCGCTTCTTTATCTATATTACTATGGTATTATTATTATTTAGTATTATTGTGTATTGTCACAATAGCGGTGTGATAGCACCGTCTGTTTTGCAGCCTTTGATTAATTACGTCTGGTCCCTTGTGGCTCCTGGGCTGTTCTCCATTGTCATTCTGCTTTTCAGTAATGAGTTGAGGTTTTTGCCTCTCCTCTGAATAAAGGAAAACATGTGATTCTTTGCATTATGGAATATTCAATACAGCATTAGTGTATGTATGTGCCCTTGGATGTGTTCTGCTATCCTTGGTTGAATATACTGAATAGGGCGTGCATGAATAGTGCGTGTGTGTCAGGGCCGGATTTAGCCATCCCTACTAGGGTGGGCACGAAGAATGGCAGGGTGGGCAACTCCAAAGTTTTTCATATGTAGCAGTGTTTTTTTTTTTTTGTTCTTTTTATTACCGGGACCCACTATTTATTCGGCATTTGAGCCACGGGCCACCATTTGATGACATTTTAGCCCCACAGACCACAAAACTAAAGATTTCTTTTGATTTTATCCACAATACCAGAATGGATTTGAGAAACAAAACAGTCAAACATACAGATCAAAATGAGCATTAATCTTCTACATTCTCTAGTTGTGTAGACTTGGGCTAATTCTGTTGATAAATATTTTAACACTTGAGAGCGTAAAAATGAAACCAAATGGACCCGCAAGGGTCCATTTGGTTTCATTTTTACGCTCCAAACCAAATGGACCCGCAAGGGACCATTTGGTTTCATTTTTACGCTCTCAAAGAGTTACATCTGGTTAACCAACCTTCCACGGACCACTGATGAAAAACATTGATATTACCTTTCATTGGGTGGGCAGGATGCACATTTGGGTGGGCCCTGCCCACCCTGGCCCCCCTCTAGATCCGGCCCTTGTGGTTTGTGTGCGTGCGCGTGTGCGTGTCAGGGTTGATGCACTGCAGGGGTCTAAGACCTGAGATGGGATGGGTCTTGTTGTCCTCTGTGAATTATTTAGTATGTCGGGGACTGTGTGTGTGTGTGTGTGTGAGTGCAAACATTAACACCATCACAGGAGACTGAGCAGAGTGCCCTGTGTGTGTTTTTGCGCGTGCATAGCAGTGCTTTTTGTGTTCACGTGTGAGGGCTGAATCTACACTTTCGAAATATATCATGGAAAAGCATTGATGGATTGCACAATCCATTGCACTTTTGCGGCTCTCAATTCACTGGAAGATCATGCCATACAGGAGTGTGGTTTATCGTTAGGATCTCAGGTTTGTCCATGTGGAGTTCACATAAATGCCGTCTAAACTGCCTCCCTCTGGCCAGCCGGGGCATCTGATGGAGGGGACATAGCCTCGACAGCCAGGCTTTCATTTTTGTCCGTGTTGTGCGAAAACAGAAAGCCTGGGCTGATTTGGGAGTCAACCTTTCAGGGTGGGCGTCGCTCCAAATGATGTGACGGAACACAGCAGTGGGGGAGGCGGAGGGGGAGGGGCCAGGGGTGATGACACGTTGGTGAGATCAAATCAGATCATCTGCCATCCAAATTCAGACGGCACCCCGCCCCCCCCAGGTCAAAATCATTTTTAGGTTAGGCCAGGCTAGAGGGGACAGGAAGTGGTTGGAATAATAACGTGTTCCTTCCATGTGCTACGTCCAAATAGAGAAACTCTCAGGTGTGGAAGGCAGCAGCTAGGACTCCTCATGCATTGAAGGAAGCATTAAGCCAGTCCGCCACCTCAGGCTGGTGGAGGGTGTGTAGGGCCCAGTATCACATTAGGAATTGGCACTGGGTGATTAAAAAATGGGGTACAAAATTGTAGGGATAAAAAATTAAAAAGAAAGTGTGTGTATGTGTAGCCTCACTGTGTTCCATGTAATCCTACATTATATCATTGTTCGTTGGCCGGAAATTTGAACGAAAACAAATATTCACGAAAGAATGACTGCATAAGTGCACTCTTGTTTTTATATAGCCTGTTTTATATTCACTTTGTGTGTGTGTGTGTGTGTGTGTGTGTGTGTGTGTGTGTGTGTGTGTGTGTGTGTGTGTGTGTGTGTGTGCGCGTGTGCGCGTGTGCGCGTGTGCGTGTGTGTGTGTGCGTGCGCGTACGTGCGCGCGTGCCTACGTGCACACTGTGAGAGAGTTTTAATGGGTATCGCACTAGGCTGTGAGTCTCTGACCTGCTGAACATGCACTGTAACCTCAGCCCCTCAGGCACACACTCTTGTATACATACAAATACGGTATACAGTCGTGCACTATGCGTATGCACACACACACACGCACACGCACACACACTCACACACAAACAGCCCCAAAGCCCGCAGGACCCCTGTAGGTAGCCTGTAGCGCTGCATGCGCTACATCACATCTCGTATTCCGTTATTGACAGAGGGTTTTTACCCCCTCGTTCTCACGTCGTTATGTCAACATGACCTGCAGTGTTCTCACCTCAACACATCTGCTAGTGTAACGCTGTGCTTGTAGACCATGATGCACCCTGATTTTAAATGATGTGGACCCTCACCCCTCCTTTTCTCCCCCTTTCTACCCCCCCCTCTCTCTTTCCCTTTCCCTTTCCCTTTCCCTTTCCCTTTCCCTTTCCCTCTCTCTCTGTCTCTCTCTCTCTCTCTCTCTCTCTCTCTCTCTCTCTCTCTCTCTCTCTCTCTCTCTCTCTCTCTCTCTCTCTCTCTCTCTCTCTCTCTCTCTCTCTCTCTCTCTCTCTCTCTCAGCCAATGCCAAAGGCCAGGGACAGAGACTGTGTTTACGCTCACGTGTGTTTGTGTGTGAATCCGAGGTAAATCTTGCCGCCCGACTATTTGGCTATGCACTGCCAATAGTAGGCCAAAGAACACACTTTACTGAGCGTACCATAGTATACCAGCAGATACACGGTAGGCAGCCATTCAGGCACAAACCCAGACTATTGAATCAGAGGTCGTACATCATTATATTTACTCTGTGGATTCCCTTGTATCATTCATTATGCAATCCCTCATTCTGTACAAATCTCTGCAAATTATCTCTGGTGTCATGTGATGAACATGTGAAAAAATGTATTAATTGGTTGTTCCGGCCTATATTATAGTGTGTGTGTGTGTGTGTGTGTGTGTGTGTGTGTGTGTGTGTGTGTGTGTGTGTGTGTGTGTGTGTGTGTGTGTGTGTGTGTGTGTGTGTGTGTGTGTGTGTGTGTGTGTGTGTGTGTGTGTGTGTGTGTGTGTGTGTGTGTTGCACACGTGCACAATCACTCCATCGGTTGCTGGAGATTAGCTGTTCGCAGACACGTGAGGGCGACAACCTAATCTCCACCTCCTGGGCCATTCTAGCCTGAACGGCGGACACAGAGCGATCTAGATAGTATCTATTATCTAGACAATTTGACCATGACAATTTTGGTATTCCACGCTATTTTCCACACTAATTGGCTTTCACAATGTCACAATGAAAAATCTATGCCATCCCAAAGTGGAATTGCGTGTTCGTATCCCTCTACAGAGCGCACCTACAAAAGTGCATTCACTTGTGGTCTGTATGGGGTGCTACAGATGTAAACAGATGAACTGTGAAACTACTTACTGGAACCTTAGTTTCCTGCTTGGCCCCCGAGGCGTGATTATGTGATTTGTGCCTGCCTGGGCGAGAATAGTTTTACTGAGGTTAGGTTTAGGAAGCCTGGCTAATAAGCCAGACTCATACTTGTAAATACTGCATTTATATAACGCCTTCATCTAAGGCAGTTTAGTTCAGTTCAGTTCAGTTCAGTTTAGTTTATTTTGGTCGTTGAATGAACATGTAACATTGTTCTTGATCATAAATGTTTCTATAATAGACCAAAAAGGAGGTTGGCTGAAGCACAAGGCTTATAATGCCCCCCCTTTAGACACCAGTCCCAGGAAAAGAAAGAAAGAAAAAAAGAACTGTTTAATAGGCACACACGCACACACACGCGCACACACACACGCGCGCACACACGCACAAACACACACAAACACACACACACGCGAAGAGAGAGAAAGGAGAGAGGGGAAGAAAAAAGAAAAAACAGAAAAACAATAGATTGTGCATCACATTCACCCAATCATACACTCATGGCAGCAGAGATCATCCAAGGTGCAACCATACAGCACATGAGGAGCAATTAGGGGTTAAGTGTCTTGCTCAAGGACACAAGGATCACGACAGTGATTCTGCGGGAGCCCGGATTCGAACCCGGCAGCCTTGTGCTTCTGATCCGACGACTCTACCCCTGAGCCACTGACACCCTGATGGGTTGTATGAGTCTAGAATAGCTGTGTTTCCATCTTGTTTCCCTCGGGGCTGCTTCGAACAATGCCTTTATGACACAAGTGGATGACCGTGTTTGGATACTGTGTCCTGAATGATTGGCCACCCAAATTCCCTGGAGTAAGAAGTTGGCATACCATTGAGCTATTACAGACCTAGGGCTCTATTTTCGCTACCATGGCCAGATCACAACGTGTTAACAGGTTGACATGTTGAAATATTCCAAAAAGTTATTCAAAATAGTAAAAAAGGAATAAGGGATTTGGGATAAGGGGTTTGGCATGTAACAAAAATAGAGCCCATAATCTGCTGACAGGTATATTGATCTGGCTTATGGCCAGGCTAGGTTTTAGGCTTAGTTTGAGCATTGTAGATCACAGCAACTACTGACCAATCACAGCATGGCGTTCCTATATTAGTGCAGTGAGATCCATAATAATAATATTAATAATAGCACACCCCTGATGTTTGCATATACGCAACTGTTGCACATAGCCCTGGGTATGCAGTAGGCCGCCTGGCCTGGTGCTGGAGAATATGGAGCTTTCCCAGTTTACATATAAACACATAATACGTTTTTTTCCCTTCGCACACCCTAAGGCTCTTTTTTTGTTTGCCCTGTTACCAACCCCAACCCTGTCAACATGTTGGCATACAAAACGCCCAAACAACAACCCCTGGAAAAGGACTGGACTGGTGTATGGAATCACTTAATCTCTCATGGTGGATGAGTCTCCAATCCCCAGGAGAGAGGGAGAGAGAGAGCAGGGACGGATGTAACATTTCCCAATTGGGGGACAGGAGAAAATGATATGGGAGCGGCTTCATCGCCCGTGGCGCTTCGCGCCACGGGCGATGAAGTCGCACCCATACCATTTTCAGTTACAGGACTTATATCAGTCAAGTAAACGTCAATAATACCACCAGTTGTTGAAGTTGCAACAGACATGCAGCATGCATAAAGCTAAAGGTCTGACTCAGAGAGTTTTCTGTTTTGAATGATGAAATCCTGTTGGTTTAGTGGTGCCACAACTGTAGTTAGTAGCAGTAGTAGTGTTTCAAATAATTTTAATTATAAGCACTAATTTGAAATATCTTGGGTTGTTTTGCTATGCCATCGTGTTTGGTGGGGCATTTAGGGGGGCAATGCCCCCCCATGGCCATGCCTAGATCCGCCCCTGAGAGTGAGAGAGAGACACACCATGGAACACAGTGTTCATTTTGCCAGGGACAGATGGTGAGGGCAGCTTTGGTGTTGCAGACTGCCTCTCTCCCTGTGAACCCTTTCTCTCTCTCGCACACACACACACACACACACACACACACACACACACACACACACACACACACACACACACACACACACACACACACACACACACACACACACAGACACACACAGGCTTGCGTGTGCACACTGCAGGGCCAGATGATTACCTCATCCTGTTTATGCAGTGATGGTCGTGTGTGTGTGTGTGTGTGTGTGTGTGTGTGTGTGTGTGCGTGTGCGCATCATGCACTGTGCAGTGTTGGGCTAAAGCTAGTTGGTCATTAGACTAATCTTTTTTGTCTCTCCTGCAGCCTATCTGTGTTTTTCATCTCAGCGTGTCGGTATAGGATTAACGGGGGGCTCCCGATCTGCTGCTTCTGTAGCTGTTTGGCCGGTTTTAATGTGTGTGTGTGTGCGTGCGTGTGTGTGTGCATGTCCACGCGTGCGTGCATTCTCTCATTACTGGGTGATTCTTTTAGCGTTTCTCCTCCCCTGTGCACGCAAACCCACCACACACAAACAGGCAAAATTTCACGCCATTTATCAGTTTTAAAGTCTATAAAAGAGTGGGAGTCACAGGGTAAGGGGTGTGTGTGCGTGTGTGTGTGTGTGTGTGTATGTGTGTGGGGGGTGGGGGGGTGGGGGGCGAGTTTCACCGCATGACATTTTCACATTCCAGGATCTAATCAGCTTAAATTAACCGCAATTTTATTTTCTCACGGTTAAGTGATTGCGGGGCTCTAGGCCTCGGTATAAATTCCAAACACGTTCGACGTCAGAGGAGAGGAGAGGTGAGCCGACCCCACGCGCATTCCAGGTTCAGATTGCTCTCAGACACATGCATGCAGGCGGACTTGTTGTTGACACGAATGCCGATCCAACGCTTATGCTTCACGGAGTGCTGCGTGGTCCTTGCAGCGATGATTCACCAGCTATAGACAAAATACAGATTGCAAAAAGAGACATGCAGGCGGAGGGTGCGAGGAGCGTGTGAGAGATGCGCTGATTCCACCCTGTTCGATGCTGTCGTCGTGACACATAAACCAGAATGGGTCTGGATGACCCTCTCTCTGGTCAGGAATGTGCTCTCTGCGTGTCACCACCTTCAGAGCCTTTCTGCGCTGCAAAAATCCAGAATGTACATTTAACACTGAGGGTGTGCATAAAAAAGTAACCAAATGGACCCCAAATAGTTTATCTTAACACAGAGCAGTGGTTTTCAACCAGTGGTCCGGGGACCACCAGTGGTCCTTGAGAGGGTTCCAGGTGGTCCCCAGGCTAAATGACGGAAAGTTTGTTAACCAGATGTAACTCTTCGAGAGCGTTTCATGTTTACACTCTCAAGAGTTAAAATATTCACCATCTGAATTGGCCCAAATCTACACATCTAGAGAATGTAGATTAATCATTATCTGACTGACTGTTTTGAATACGAAATCCAGCCTGGACTTATGGACAAAAGCAAAATAAATCTTTAGTTTTGGGCAGTCTCTAGGACTAAAATGGTGGTCCTTGGCTCAAATTCTAATTAAATAGTGGGCCCTAGTATGAAAAAGGTTGAAACCACTGACACAGAGCATTGCTGACTTTCAGGGCACCTTGAAAACGTGCGACCTTCTTGACCACTTAACATGCCAGCCTTCCAGCCTCAACTGGTGTGTGTGTGTGAGAGAGAGAGAGAGCAAGAGACGCATTGCTTAAGTCCACGAAACGCGCTCCAACAGCCCTGGTGTTGGACGCTGCAGGCGTCTTCTGGGCCTGGTCTGCTTATGATTCCAAACCAGCATGAGACGACTATCCCAGAAGGCCAACAAACAGCCTCACTGTAGTCACACCAACCACGTGAAGGCAATCAAAACAATAACTATAAATACCCTGTTTTAATGGAATGCCGACTGCAATGCAGCCCCTTGACCTCGGGGGGGGGGGGATGTGTGTGTGTGTGTGTGTGTGTGTGTGTGGGGGGGGGGGTCGTTCATGGCGTTCTTCTCTGCCCTCTTGCATGTTGTGTCATCACATGTTCAGCGCCGACTCTGGGATTCAGTGACAGCCGATTTGCCGACAGCCGAAAAGTGCCCGCTTAAAAAAACATTCTGTACTGTATTTGTGGTGTTTTAACTGTCATTGAAAAATAGCAGGCGTTCACGGCTCATAGCGCGCCACTCTGTGGCGTGCTATGAGCCGTGAACGCCTGCTATTTTTGGGGAGAACGTGAGAATGCAGCACAAATCTTTCAGTAAGTTCTTTCAAATCGAATCATTTATAGAATCTACAATGTCAGGGGTGAAATGGGTTAATGGGCTTTCAGCCCCTGCCCCTCTCACCCTCTCTGCACGTCCCTGTGTCTCTCAGTATCTGTGTGTGTACTTGCCTTAACCTCGACGACCTCACAGGCGTATGCAAAGGCTCAACTCATGCAACTTAGTTAGCATTTTATGTAGACACAGCGCTCTACTGTATACACATAGTTTCTCCATATAGACATTCCACATGCTGTTGTGTTCTTATGATTCCTAATGACTGCCCGGGGGGTAAACTTTGCAAACTGCTGGTCTGATCACTGCCAGAGTTGTCAGTAGGTGCAAGAAGTAAATCCCCAAATATTTGGAACACTGGCTGGCAGTCAACAGAGAGGGCAATGCGTCAATATGAAGTCACAGAGTCAACATTACATCATCCACATCATGACCTAGATCTAGATGCACATGCATTGGATCCCTGCAGAAGAGTACTTTCCTTGAAAACTAGGTGTCAAAGAAATGGCCACTTATACGCCCGATTTCATGAATAGCCATTCCATATGTACCTTATGTAAGGTTGCACAGAGGTGGGGAAAGTATATTGGCAGTAAAATGTACTTAATGTAAAACCAATAGTAAAAGTAGTCATTATGTGTAATGTCCCCATTGTCCCATGAATTCCAAGTTTTCAAATGTGTACAAATCTTTAAAAAAAAATCAAAAAACAAAAAAAACATCTATTTTCAAATGGCCAAAATATATTTAGGACTGAAGTTGACGTATAATGTGTGTTTTGTAATAATGGCAATCCAAATCTGTAAAGTAACTGTGAAAGCACAATATTTGGATCTGAGACGTAGTGAAGCAGAAGTACAAGTATTAGAGGTTAATTGGATAATGGATATGCTCGAGTAAAGTACTGGTGGTCCAGTGACCACCAGTGGTCCCTGAGAGGATTCCAGGTGGTCCCCAATCTGGTTGGGTAACTCTTTAAGAGCATAATAAAAATACAAATGGACCCTTGGTTTCATGTTTACGCGTTAAAATATTCACCATCTGAATTAGCCCAAGTCTACACAACTAGAGAATGTAGAAGATGAATCATTTAGTCATTTATGATCTGTATGTTTATTCATTTATGATCAGCAACAACCAAAACCCCCCCTGGTTAATACAGTATGTGAGTAAATGTACTGAGTTACTGTGTTGTGTGTGTCCTGCAGGGGCGGATTGGCACATATTTTCCCACCGGGACAATTTTGCCTTTGCCAGGCCACCCTGGGAGGTGGGGGGGGCAGCTGGTTAACCAGATGTAACTCTTTGAGAGCGTAAAAATGAAACCAAATGGACCCTTGCGGGTCCATTTGGTTTCATTTTTACACCCTCAAGAGTTAAGATATTCATCATGTGAATTGGCCCAACTTAGTCCACACAACTAGAGAATGTAGAAGATTAATGGTCATTTTGATCTGTATGTTCCAGGCGAGCATCTAGCGCATTCTAGTGCATTTTGGAAGTGCCACTAGTGCATTTTGGATCTTGGCAGTTGGCAAACACTAGTTTGCCTGGCCTGGGCCTGGCGCCCTGGCCTGCCCTTGACTTAAAAAAAAAACTGTCCAGGCCACTAAGTGGCGCAGGCCACCGGGAAAACTCCCTCTGCTCCAGATGGCCAATCCGCCCCTGGTTACTGTGTAGTGTAGTGTGTGTCCTGAAGCGGTCAGTGTAGATGCGGAGGTTCCCAGGCGGTAGGTAGGTAGGTGTGCTCAGGGTCAGTCAGTGCTGACTCAGGGCTATAGGAGCTGTATTCCCAGGGCAGAGATGTCATGTCCTGCACCTTTAATTGCTGCACAGCGAGGTATATATTGTCTGCCTGCTCTGGCCGTGTCCTTGTGTTAAGTGGTGTGTGTGTGTGTGTGTGTGTGTGTGTGTGTGTGTGTGTGTGTGTGTGTGTGTGTGTGTGTGTGTGTGTGTGTGTGTGTGTGTGTGTGTGTGTGTGTGTGTGTGTGTGTGTGTGTGTGTGTGTGTGTGTGTGTGTGTGTGTGCGCGTGCGCATGCGCGTGTGTGTGCGCACATGTGTATTGTTATACTTGGAAGGCACTTATCAGTTGTGCCTTTTTTATTCCCAGAGTGTTTTCTATTTAATCAACACTTGGCCTTGTTGCCAGCACCCTGAGTAGACGCGGTGAAAACACACTTGTGCTAAGCGCTCTCTCTCTCTCTTGCTGTGTGTGTGTGTGTGTGTGTGTGTGTGTGTGTGTGTGTGTGTGTGTGTGTGTGTGTGTGTGTGTGTGTGTGTGTGTGTGTGTGTGTGTGTGTGTGTGTGTGTGTGTGTGTGTGTGTGTCCCTCCACAACTCCCTTTCTATTCCTCCTGCCATCACTCGTCGCTGCGATAGTGAGTGCCCTTTTGAGGAGTTGACTTTGCCACCCCGATTTGATAAAAAGCATCGGTCGGCAATCCCATTAGAGAAGGAAAGTTTGTTTAGCCGTACGTGTATACGCTGTGAAAATCCTTGGTCCTTATTTCAACTTGGGAGTGCAAAACTTGGACTTTTTAACGGCGGGTCAATCTTTGCGTGCTGGAGTTAAAGGATGTTTTCGCTGCGTGTGCTGTCCTGAGCTCAATGCGTCATACACTGGAAGGTCTATAGGTCTATTTGAGCCCAGTGTTTTTTAGCTGTGCTTGCATGCATAAATGAAAGCCCCCCCAAAAATACTTCTGGGCTTATTGCCATTCCTGTCAGATATGGCCAGGCCCGGGGCCAGTGTTTTTGTGAGTAGAGATAACGAGGGAGCGAGAGAGACAGAGACACAGAGAGAGAGACAGTGAGAGAGAAGCGCTATAACATGGGAACGCAGCCAAGGTCGGTTTAGGATACGCACTGATCCAGAGGTGAACGACCCACGCTCAGGTGACCTCATATTGACTTTAGAGTTTCATGGCGTAGGGGGGTGGTGGGGGGGTGGTTGGTGTTTATGTTTTAACCCGTTGTGTCCTGATCAGATTGTAGTTTCAAAAATATTTGCTTTCGAAATAATGTATTCAGAGATTGCAGCACGTTTTCACAATTTTTCAAAAATAGCAGCGATACAAGCTCATAGCGCGCCACCGAGTGGCGCGCTATGAGCTTGTAGATCTGCTATTTTTCAATAGTTTTCAGTACACTGAAGGGTTAAAGAAGAAATCACATTGTCGCATTACAGTGTGTGTTTATTGGTGTGTGTGTGTGTGTGTGTGTGTGTGTGTGTGTGTGTGTGTGTGTGTGTGTGTGTGTGTGTGTGTGTGTGTGTGTGTGTGTGTGTGTGTGTGTGTGTGTGTGTGTGTGTGTGTGTGTGTGAGAGGTCTTGGGAAAGATAACCCTCGCCTCTGCATCGACAGCAGGCTGTAAACAAGTTTGCTTTCTATGCTCCGTGTCTACTATCAGTCTCACGACATTTCACCACCACTACTACTATTACTACTACTAGGAGCTCATTTTAATGAACAGAACATTGTTTAACAAACTGTATTTTGGAGTATGTCCATGATGCCAGGGTTAGCACATTATATACCCAGGGAGATAAATTCCTGCGGGGGCCGATGGTGTTCTAAGGAATTTTGTGGGGCTTTTTTGTGCCTTTGTGATGTGAGTAGAAAATTGGGAGTGGCAAGCAGCCAATGCCAGCTCAAATCAGTGGCCTTGTGGTTAGAGTGTCTGCCCTGAGATTGGGAGGTCGGGGTTCGATTCCCGGGCCGGGTCATACCAAAGACTACCTGCTTGTCACTCAGCATCAAGGGTTGTAATGGCGGTCCAAAGTCCCTATACGACATACTAGCGTGATGTCCAGGGGGTGTACTTGTACATCAACTGGGCCTCATGACATCACAGCCTGGCAAGGCTACTTACTACTTACTTAAGCAGCCAATCGGGCCCGGACCTGCAACCACTAAACTTCCCCACGAAATCCCCCCCAAAAAACAAACCGATATACGACTACTTCACAGCCCAAAGCCAGACTGTGATGGATCAGGGTAGAAGACTGGGTGGTTGTTAAGCAAATGCCAATCCGATTTGCATTGATGTCGAGCAGCAACTTCTTCCACAGTCCACAGACTCTGGAGATCCCAGAGGGATCACCACACCGCTTATTATTTGCAACAACGGATCACAGCTTATTGGATTATAATGGCAAGACGCCGGCATGTGGGCGCAATAACTCAGATCAACAAGCACATCACGGTTATAGCCGTGGTGTTGTTTGCGATACACGCCATGGTGGGCTTGTCGATCCCACTGTTTCTGACGCTTTCAAGGTGACACTGTTTTCACTAAACGCTCTCACATAGTAAAGGCCCCCGCAGTGCTCGCACACACACACACACACACACACACACACACACACACACACACACACACACACACACACACACACACACACACACCAGCAACATGCGGAGAGAGAGATCCGCCCGTCAACTCATCCTCACCAGCGTTGACAGCCCAGCTGTATATCTCTGAGTCAGAAGTGCCCGTCGGTGCTTTCAGACTTCGTGGCGTAACACGCAGCAGCATATTGAAGACGATTCCTGTGATTGATTATATGGCCCCCGTTTGGCTGATTGAGCGTAGCCTCGGGTCTCCGTCTGCTCCTGCATAAACAGATCCCTGGCTCTCTGTTTTTGTTATTATTAATTCACGCCACTGCCGCGGCTGCTGCTGCTTCTTCTTCTTCCACCCAAGAAGAAGAGGAGGAGGAGGAACACGAAGGAGAAGGAGCAAAGCCGGTGACTTGTTTACACTCTCTGGCCCCGGCCCTCATGACGAAGACCCGGCCTACTTTAGCAACTTCAAGTGTACTTTCTAATGGAGTTTGAAGTGGTATATGTTTGCGCTTGTGTGCTGCTGTGTGTGCGCATGTCTCTGTGTATGCGTATTTACTGTACGTGTATGCGCATATACAGTATATGTTTGTGCTTTAAGTGTGTGTGCGTGTTTGTATGAAGGGAGGGCTGGTTCATGCGTTCAAATTTCCTTTGCATGTATAATGCAGAACTCTTCAGCTACAGATCCATATATCGTCCCGAGGCCTGGGGGGAGAGGGATATCTTTAGCAGCTCGCAGCAACTTGGCAGCATAGTGGTGGCTGCTTGTATGTACGTACATACATCCGTGTGCATGTCTTAGCTTCCGTCCGTCCAATGCATGTGCAGTTCTGTGTGTGTGTGTACGTGTGCATGTGCTCTTGAGTGTGGGAGAGAGCCAGAGAGATGTGCGCAGAGGGACAGCTTCCATTTGCTGGCCTGGCGTTCGTGCGTGGAAGATATACTGCCTTCTAGGACGTGACCCCCTTTGCCTCCGATATCTCCCATCACTCACGGTCAACACGCAGGCAGAAAAAAAAAAAAAAACGTTATACAGACGATAACCAGATATACGCACAAGTGGCGGACAGTAACAGAGTAACATTTCACTTGAGTACTTTATCTTTTTTCTTTTTTCTTTCTTTTTTTGTTATAGTGTACTGTATTTATCGTGGCTTTCACTTCCATTTCAAGGGCAGATCTATTACTACATTTCTAGGAGAGGGAATGCTATTTTTTGCTATGTATGAGCAACTATGTTTCTTTTCTTTTTTTTTACCTTTGCTTCTACTTTGATGCTCCAGCTGTTAACCTGCAGACAGACACTTGCTTTGTCCTGCAGATGTTCCAGAACTTTGTAGCGTCAACAAATCATAAAAAACAAAACATTCGTCAGGCTCAGGAAAAGCGATGCTAATTTGTGTTTGTGTGTGTGTGTGTGTGTGGGGGGGGGGGATTAGGTGGAGTTCGACTTTGTTTTTAAAACAAATCTGTTTTCAAACACACTGTACTAAGTTGCCTCTGTTGCCTTTAACAGAGGCACTCCACTTGGAGTGGAGTAATGTTATCTCAAGTATCTCAAGCGCTAAAGGTCAGAAACCTAAAAGAACGCATCCTTACATAATTTTGCAGATAACGTTGTGTTAGTTGATCATTATGCCTTTCTAAATCTTCAGCTTAACGTATAGTTAAGGCTTTTTAATGGGGTTACACAGTAATCCTCTTGTTAAAACCCTATCAGTGCCCGTGTTGTGTCTTCTTGAAAAGCACAACGGTTTGCGTTAAATGTTAACATGAGCGACGGGATGCCTCTGTTTGCCTGTCTGTCCCCGAGACTGGACTTTTCTGTCAATCATCTCTGTTAATTCACTGGGGGATGACGACATGTGCACCATCTCTGGTTAAGTGTGTCGTGTGCATGTGTGTGTGCATGCGCACGTGCGCACGTGTGTGTGTGTGTGTGTGTGCATGTGCGCGTCTGCGACTTTTTTTCCCGCTACACTAACAGCCCTGTAGCAGAACAGATAGTAGCCAAAGATTACAATGTAATTACACGCCACTTTCTCCTCCATCTCTGCCCGAGAGAGAGAGAGAGAGAGAGAGAAGAGAGAGGTACTGTATGTGTGTGTGTGTGATGGAGAAGGAGAGAGAGAGAAAGAGAGAGAGGAGAAGAGAGAGAGATACTGTATGTGTGTGTGATGGAGAAGGAGAGAGAGAGAGTTCCTTGGTTAGTGGGAGATTGAAGGAAGAGAGGGGTGCGGTAGAGATAAGACCATGCCTTCACTAAGCAACTGTGCGGGTGTGCACGTGTTTGTGGGTGTGTGTGTGCGTGTGCGCGCGCACACGTGCGCCTGCCTGTCAGCAAGCTAATATAACGGCGGCCACACTCTGTCGGGTCGAACCTGCAATCCCCCCAAAACCTTTCACCCTGCCTCTGCATGTTCCAAATGACAGGGAAGGGAATGTTTTGACTCCAGATTAGACTCCGGCAAGCCTTCCATTGGCTGTCTGTCGCTGTAGTAACATAATGGCCTATTCCTCAGACACCTCCCCCCCTCCTCCCCCCTTAACAGACATTAGGATAATCCGCTTCGCTCATTTAAATGTAAAGTCAGCAAAAGGAGAAGAAGAAGAAGAAGAAAAATGTTGCTCTGGCAAAAGTCTGATGTGTGCATGCGTGTGTACGCGCCGGGGAAGTAGAGGATGCTCAATTTGACTGGTTATTTACAGACATTTATGTATCAAGCCTGTGGTCCCATGTGGAGCTGTCTGTCTGTCCGCGTCTGGGAGATAATTTGCAGAAGCGAAAAGAGAATAAAAATGGTTTTATTTTGATGGCTTCAAGATTTATTTTCCCTCTGCTGCTGCTCTTCTCTCTTCCTTGTAGCTTTGCCTCCCTCCCCTACCCCTCCAGTCACTCTTGTGTTTTTTATTTTATTTTATTGCGTTCCCCTTCCTTTCTTCCTTTTGGTGACGTTTTTAGGTCACCCCTCGTTCCCTTTCATCATCAGAGTGTTTTTTTATTTTCGACGCGTGCGTCTATCTCAGGTGAGCTGCATTGTGGGAACAAGGTCTGCGACCCCTCCTGGGAACAGATGAGGGAATGATCTGTAACATACGCTCTCTCTCTCTCTCTCTCGCTGACTGGCTGCTTCTTTGAAGACGGGAAACGTCAAGCAAGAGGCCTAGACAGCTGTCAGACATACATATACCACCACATAAACACACTCGTAAACACACACACACACACATGTGCGCACGCTGGCTGACTGCACGCGCGTTCACTTGTACACACCCTCGCTTACGCGTGGATACACTCCCACGACGCTCACCTGTGCGAAAGCACGTTGTTGCGGTCGAGGCGGAAAACTTGTATCTCCCTATTTCATCTCCCTATTTCAATGCTGTAGTGTATTTTTTTCCACAGCTTTGTGTGTACGTATGTCTGTTTCTAACGCAGATGGTAAAAGGGCACTGTTCACTTCACACACCGCAGAGTCACTGTTAAACTGTCCTTGAGTAAGACACTGAAGTATTAACTGCTCCTGATGTGCTAGCTGTGCCTTGCATGGTTTCTGAATGAATGAATGTGTGTGTGAATGGGTGAATTTGATGCTCAATCTGTGTAAAGCGCCTTGGATAAAGTCGCTATTATAAACACACCGTTTACCATTTAACGATGGTTTCCATTTCAACTTTAGAATAGAGAGCAATTTCAATCAATTTCTAAAGATTCCCTTCTTGGATTCCACATCGATGATGTCACTGTAAGATGGGGTTTTGAACTTCCCCAGCCCTCCTGTGAGACAGAGTAGGAAAAGAAATGGTGGTGCAACCACTCCCAGGCCTGGCTTTGTCCTTATGTCCACCTGTACAGCCATCACTATGTTTAGCATACTGGTAGGGGCAAAAATAGTGCTGTTGTGTTTGTGAATGCTCAACACTGATGGAGGGCTGGAGGCGTGGATCTCCACAGGGCCATATTATCTGTACTAGAGTCTCCTTTCACCGGCAGAATCCCAAAAACACAAGCTGTTTTAATTGCTTCCACTGCCTGCTGTGACTGTCTGTATACAACTGTCTTTGCATAAATACTGCATGCTCTTAAATCAACATTAACATTACATACACAGTCAGTCGCTACTTAAAAAATGTATAATTTAATGCGGAGAGGAGCAGAGGCTGTCGTCTTCCCTCGGACGCTCGACATGAGAACATGAGCGTGGCCCATTTCGTTGTTTACCAACATTATTAATATTTATTTATCCATAAATAGGTTATAAAGTCACTAAATATGAACACATTTCTTAGCCTGGAATCTAGCCTCCCTTTGCCTTTGCAATATTCAACTTCTGAATGTTACCGGCAACTGAGTCTGGTCAGTGCCTGCTTGACTCGCATTTCCCAGACGTCACCTGTTCCATAGCGCCATCGTTTCTGATTGGATTTAGTTCCAACAAGCCAAAACTGTTGTTTTTTTCATAGACCAATCGGTAGCCTCGACAGTATTTCGACCTTTAAAACCATAAACCACGCCCACTTGTGGATCCTTGCCAGACGGACTTGCGAAGTTGAACTTCAATGTGGCAAGGGAGGCTGGTACCATGCTAGCTATTTTACATTTCAGATTTTAAAATGTGCAGTTGCTCAAACTTATTTTCTCTCTTTTCTCAAGACTGCTCCAGTTGCAACTTGTGACAAAATGACTTTAGCTTGTTTTTTGCAGCTTCTGTTTTGTACACATTATCTGTCAAACTAAGCATATTTAATATTGATTTGAAGTACATTTTAGGCCCATGACTGCCGGCCCTTAGCTCGTTTTGTCCTGGCACTAGATTCTAGTTTCTTCGAAAAATCTGTGCCAGTGATGCTCAAAATATTTCATGCCAAGGACCCCCAGAATTATCTGTGTTTGGCTCCGGGCCCCCATCTCAAAACATGTAGTTCTAGGGATCCAACAGATGCAAATATTTGAGTTTGCTCCAAAAGAATATACCTAAAGATTTGCACTTCACCACTTTTCAATGTATTCAACGTATTTCAACTTTTCAACGTAGGCCCTATATTCATATAAGTCCCCACTAATGTACATGATAAAATATCACTATTTTCAGTCTGTGTCTCACAGGAGGGCTGGGGGCAGTTCAGAAGCTTCTTCCAATGACATCATCAATGGTAGAATCCAGACTAATATAAATTGCAGGCTTTCTATTCCTGAAAAGTCGCAATGTAAAAATGGCAGCCGTCGTTCTCCCGATAGTAAAGATATAAATATTTTTTTCAAAAACACAACACAATCTGCAGCATGATGATGTCATTGGAAGAAGTTTCTGAACTGCCACAGCCCTCCCGTGAGACACAGACTGAGTAGAAAAAACTAGTGGTATTTTATCATGTACATTAGTGAGGACCGGTTATATGAAGCAAACAAGCAAAAAGAGTCCCTGTACAAAAAGGGGTTAAACGTCAGGTCCGTTTTTGGGACATACAAGGTTTCCCCGCGGCGTTGCCGACACGTTCCTCAACATGTGGCATCCATCCATCCATCCTACATCTGTCAGAATGTTGACACCAGGCGAAGGGGAACACCTCCCTGATCAGCAGGAAGAGAGAGAGAGAGAGAGGAGCAGATGACGAGGAGAAATAAAGAGAGAATACAGAATGAAGTCATGCGTGTGGGGGGAGTGGGTTTCTCCGTGTTTTCACCAGATCAAAAGCTTTTTGGCCATACTAGGGATTGTTTTGGAGCGCCTAGCTATTTGTGGTTTTTAGTTTGTTTTATTTTTATTTTATTTTTTGTTTTTATTTATTAGTACAGTACGTACCGTACAAAAGTTAAAAACAGAAGTAAGATTACGTACATGTTCAGGGGCGGATTGGCACATATTTTCCACCGGGACAATTTTGCCTTTGCCCCCTCTGAAAACATGTTCTCGGGATCCCCCAGAAGCAAAGATTTGAGTTAAAAATGTTTGCTTACGAAATAATATAGCCTATTCAAAGTTTGTGCCACATTTTCACGATTTTTCAAAAATATCAGACCTATGAGCTCATAGAGCGACACTTGGTTGCGTGCTATGAGCTTGTAGGTCTGATATTTTTGAATTGCTAAAAGAACACCAAAACGTGTTCAGTACAGATACAGTACAGTAAGAAAGTACAGTACCGTAAAAAAGTTAAAAACAGAAGTAAGATTACGTACATGTTAACACTGTGCAGGAGAAGTTGTGATCTAAAAGCTTATTGAGACCTTGCCCTAAAATCAATTATACATATTCATACACAGCATATTTTTGTTCACATTACATTGCGTTCGTATGCAAACAAATAACAGTTATGCATTCATAGATTAAAATGAAAATATACATGGAGTGCATTCACAGTACAGTATCACTACAAGCATAATCACCCGCCTAGACCTACTCAAAACAATAACCAACTATACATTATTCTACTGCAATAGGTTATTTTTTGTAGCTTGCTTTGAAGTTTGCGGAGATGGGGATGTTTTTGGCCTATAGGATCAGCAGCCTTCCCCCTTTAGGACCTATTTTGAGTTTCTTAAGTATCAGGTCTTAAGTTTTAAGACAAAACCTGGATGTGTGGCAAAGTTTTGACTTAAGACTTAAGACCTGATACTTAAGAAACTCAAAATAGGGCCTTCTCTGTCTTTTGAGTCTATGCCTATTGAGAGAAGTCCACCTATAAGGTATGTGCAGGTCTTTTGGCTTGACATAAGAATGAATATCTGAAAAGAAAAAATAAACACTTAAACCAGTGGTTTTCAACCAGTGGTCCGGGCCCACTTGGAGTTGAACCACATAGGTGTGTTTTTCAAAAAAACAAACACACACACGGGTGTGTACTTAACTACATTGGTACATGTACGTTTGTAGATGAACCCGCATCCCATATGATCAACACATTCCAATTTCATCAACCGCTAAAAATCGTTGACCAGATTAAATCATACCAAACTCATAGCTGGATTAACTCACATGTGACATCAAGTCATCTACGGTATAAGCCATATTTCCCAGATGATCAAACCGGCTTAATCTGTCCCGTTAATCTCATCCTAATATTCCCGTAATCTGGTCTCCGTTCAATCTCAATAACAGCCGTTTGTTTACCTTTTTTGGGATGTTTTTCTTTGGCATAGTACCCCCCCACCCCCCACCCACCCACTCACCCAACCCAATGGATTTGCGCATAAAAGGCTGTGCCAGTAACACCTGCATGTGTGTGTTAGTGTGTGAGGTGTGTGCATGTGTAAGCATGTTAGCGCGTGATGCGTGTTGAGACTATGTTGTTTTTTCCCTCCGTTGCATAACTATTTTCCAGTAAATATCCTCGGCACAGGACAGCTGTTTCAGGGACTGTGTGACTCAAATGCTGGCAACAGCAGTAACTTGTCGCACAGAAAACAGACCGACCCACACAGACACACCGGTTTGGATTAATTGTGGCGACATTGAACCTTTTTGGACGGCGCTTTTATGATGGCGCTTTTATAGAAGAGAAACTGTTGCACACTGTGCAGGTGTTTGAAGTTCAGCACCTGCCTCTTTAAGTGGTCTACGGATGTGTGTAACCTCTTCTGATCCTGGTTTTGAACCCTAATCCCAAAGGCCTTCAGTTATACTTTAGTTGGGTGCAGAGGGCACAGATTTGTGGAACGGCTTTTTGTACTGCCCTGATACTGGCAAGTCTTTTCAAGCCTAACGCGAGAAGAAAAAAAAATACTTATTTTTTTCAAACACAAAACAACCATTTCTCAACAGGAACAGGACAATTATTGTCCTCACAAGGTCTAATTCTCAAATTCAGTGCCAAGTGTAGTATATGAATACTTGTTTAGTACACATACAGACACACACGTGTGTGCGGCCGCGCACACACACACACACACACACACACACACACACACACACACACACACACACACACACACACACACACACACACACACACACACACACACACACACACACACACTACCAGCACTACAGTTTCCTGTTGAGGTCAACAGTCTTATAATAAATACTTGACAAAAACATATTATTCATCATCGGTTCTGAAGTGCACTCTCCCTGATTAAATAAAAAAAAAGTACACAGTAGATAGTTTTAATGAAAACAGCATTGGTTTAACTGTGAGGGGTGCAAACAGTGGCGGATTTGACCGGCCGCACCATCTGCACTGCTGTACGACGTTAAAGCGAAACCTAATTCCATAATCAGATCAGAGATCATGGTCTTTGCGGTCACTGCGGCTGCAGCAGTGCTGGACCAGGATCACACAAGGAGAGAGAGTTGACCATGAGGACCACACTGTCTGAGGAGGAGGGCAGTGTTGCCAACTGACAAAATACAAAATGCACTAGTGGCACAGTGGTTTTCAACCATTTTCATACCAGGGGCCCACTATTTATTCTGCATTTTAGCCACAGACCATCATTTGATGTTGAGTTTAGTCTCTCGGACTAACTTAGGAGAAATAACTGGCAAAACGTTGGTCAAAATAGCAATTCTTCTACAATTTTCTAAATGTGTAGATTCTTAGGTATTTTAGGTATTTCAGATGTTTAAGTACAATTTAACTCTTGAGAGTACATGTAAAATGAAACCAAATGGTTTTGGTTTCATTCTACAATCTCAAGTGTTACAGATCTATAAGGGTCCATTTGGTTGCCAATGGTCCTTTATAGGAAGGAAGGAGGACTCTATCATAGGAGGAAAATATGGTGAAAAATGAAAGTGTTATCTCAGGCGCCTGTCAACCAATTTTGCCCCAACTCACCAGCAAAAAAAGCACTAGATTTTCCGCCAGGAATTTTTCACTAATTTTGGCACTAGGGTTGCCTAAAGAAAAAAAAAAAGCTAAATATAGCGACGAAGGCGTCAAGTTGGCAACACTGGAGGAGGGTCAGACAGTGTGAGATTGGGGGATTTGGAGAGAGGTGGACAGCAGGCCAGAGAGAGGAATGGACGGGATTGAGGCCGTGGTTTTCAACCTTTTGGATCCCATGGGGCCCACTATTCATTCAGAATTTGAGCCGCGGACCACCGTATGATGACATTTTAGCCCCACAGACAGACCCCGAAAACTAAAGATTTCTTTCGCTTTTGTCCACAATGCCATGCAGTCTGTATTTCAGAAACAAAACAGTCAAACATACAGACCAAAAATGACCATATTTCCTCATCATTCTCTAGTTGTGTAGACCTCATGTGATGAATATTTTAACTCTTTGAGAGTGTAAAAAAAGAAACCAAATGGACCCTTGCGGGTTTCATGCAGTTTCATTTTATGCTATTTTTTTTTTTTACTTCTGGTTAACCAAACTGTCCATCATTTAACTCTAATCATTTAACTCTCTCAAGGGCCACTGGTGGTCCCCGGACCACTGAAAACCACTAGATTGGAGTGTTGATAGGTGGCATAAGAGAGAGAGGGGCAGAGTAATGGGGGTCGGTGATGGAAGGGGGCAGTAGAGCTTTAGAATTGGGGTAGAAATTGGGGCGGGGCGCCGGGGAACCGGATGGAGAGAGACACGTGGAAGTGGGAGGCGGAGGGGGGGAGGAATGGAGGGATGGAGGGGTAGAAATGGAGGGGGCGGACAGAGTGTCTGGGGTGGCAGGAGGAGACGTGGGCTATGCCTGTGTGTGTGTGTGTGTGTGTGTGTGTGTGTGTGTGTGTGTGTGTGTGTGTGTGGTGTGTGGTGTGTGTGTGCGTGTGCGCGTGCGTGCGGGGTGGAGTGGGGGCTTGTGGGCAGGACCAAAAAAATGGGAGGGGTGTATGGTGATGTTGGTGGTTGATTCTGTGCAAAAAAAGGGTGCGGTTTTAGCCCCACACGCTTACATAGATGCCCCCCCTAACACACACACACACACACACACACACACACACACACACACACACACACACACACACACACACACACACACACGCGCGCACGCACACACACGCACACACACAGAAAACGCACATGGACAAACAGAAGTGATTTCACTAGCCTGTGAAATCACTTCTGGCTTACAAGAAAGAAGAGAGAGGGGTGAGGGGTGGGGGAGACTAATTCTGGAAGCGTGATTCCTCTGAGAGGGATATTTCAAAGCTGTGTTGATGGGGAGGGGTCCAGGGGCCACTCCTCGTGGCGGTGGGTAGAGAAAGAGAGGGGGCAGAGATGGGGTTGGGGGGTGCCCAAACGGGGGCCGTGTGCACGTGGCAGGGTGGGCCAGGGGCCGCAACACCGGCGACAAGCCAGGAGGGATGAATAGAGGAGAGGCGAGGTGAAGGAGAGAGATGGAGGGGGAAAGCGGTCTGATTAAACATTTCTGTACTGTTTTCGAGTTTATACTTAGGTTATGCTTTAGCAATTGAAAAATAGCAGACCTACAAGTTCATAGCGCGCCACCGAGTGGCGCGCTATGAACTTGTAGATCTGCTATTTTTGAAAAATCTTGAAAATGTGGCGCAAATCTGATAAATCTGATATATTATTTCAGAAGCAAACATTTTTTAACTCAAATCTTTGCTTCTGGGGTGATCCCTAGAACCTGCTTTCAGATGTGGGACCGCAGCCAAATATAGATCATTTGTGGTCCTTGACATATGTTAAGAATCACTGACACAGGAACATACAGTAGATTGTTACAGAAAAACTAGAATCAGAAGTGTCAGAAACTAAAATCTAGTGTCAGAAACTAGAATCTAGTCTCAGAAGCTAGGATCTACAGCATCAAAAACTGCGTCTGAAACTAGAATCTATAGCGTCAGAAACTGGAATCTACTGTCAGAAGCTACAATCTAGTGCCAGAAACTAGAATCTACTATCAAAAGCTAGAATCTAATGTCTGGACCAAATGGGTTAAGCAAAGGGGAAGTATGCGGGGGGGGGGGGGTTCTGGAGGGGCCAGAGCGGGGTGGGGCGGCGAAGAGGGAAGGGGGTGGTGGGGCGGGGCGGGCGTAGAGGGGACGTCTGATGAGGTACCCCATCTGCACCATCTGTGTCAGATCCCACGACCCCATTCTCTCCCCCCATCGACCGACGGCCCAATGACAACCCTCCTGATGGCCAGGAATCACCCGTGTCCCAGTTCAGAGAGCCTATCTCTCCTGCGCCTCGTTCTGATGAGTTGCCCACAAAATGATCCCCACCGCCCAATGAACGAGCCCCAATGCTCATTTCAACCTAATGAAATGAAACGGTTTGACTCCGATCAGCACCCAGGGGGATATATGCCCACATTACCCACAGCTACGGTACTACTGCTCCAGGACCCTGCTCACAATTATGTGATGTTATAGCCCTACATTTTGCATTGGCTATGCTGGTTGGTCGTCTGTAGTCTACCAAGCTGAGCATGTATTTCCCTGGCACAAAAGTAAGAAATAAAAACAACAACAAAAATCATTTATAACAGAGGTTTTCAACCAGTGGTCTGGGGATCACCAGTGATCAGATACCAAATGGACCCTTGCGGGTCCATTTGGTTTAATTTTACGCTCTCAAAAGTTAAATTATATTTAAATATCTGAATTAATTAATTTTCAACAATTACACAATTAGAAAATGCAGAACAATTGTTGTTTTGCCTGTCATCTCTCTCTAAAATTATGGACACAAACTTAGCTTTGTGTCCAAATCCTTAGTTTTGGGGGTCTGAGAGACTAAACTCAACCTCAAATGGTGGTCCGTGGATGAATAGTGAATACATAGTGGGCCCTGGTATGAAAAAGGTTGAGAACCACAGATTTATCAGTATCAGTGTCAGCTAAATTGATATTCTAAACATGGGTATCGGCCAAGAATTATTGGCTGATACAAAATATAGGAAACGGGGCAGAAAACCGAATACGGAATTCACCGAAAAATAATTCATATTATGTATATAATATGAATTATATACATAATAAACTATAAACTATGGCTGTAATGGTTCCTATGGTCTATCTACCTCATCATCCATCCGCCTGCCTACATGTTTACCCTAGTTTTTACCTTATTCATTTTCTAAACCACATACAAATGTCACTGTCACCAAATCCTCCTTCATGTTCGTTCCTAATCTGCCTGTCATATACTGGGATGCACTTTGGCTAATACAAATCGTGGCCCAGTGCATATGTAACACAGCGTTGGCGCGCGCGCGTGCGTGTGTGTGTGTGTGTGTGTGTGTGTGTGTGTGTGTGTGTGTGTGTGTGTGTGTGTGTGTGTGTGTGTGTGTGTGTGTGTGTGGTGTGTGTGTGTGTGTGTGTGTGTGTGTGTGTGTGTGTGTGTGTGTGTGTGTGTGTGTGTGTGTACTGAGGCGTACAATACATCTCTATAGGATCAAACCCCTATAAGATTGTATATAGGCTTTTCCCTTCCTCAATCCCTATTTTTCATCCAGCCTGCATGCATGCATGCAGCCCCCAGTATGCGTGCATTAATAACACCCAGCGTGGATAATTCTGCCTGATCCCAGACCCCCCCTCACCCCCCCAGAGAGGGGCCTGGGGTGAAAGGCCGTCTGGAGCAAGGAGGCACTCATCAGTGGTAATGTGATGACCGCTCCAGGATTTAGAATATAAAGGGTTTTGATTCGATCATATGGTCAGCGCTGATTAATCTGCCCTGCGTATGGTTTTGATTATTTTCCTCTATTGCTTTTTTTTCCCCTGTTAGTGTGGGACGGATGTGTTTGTGTCTTGTGTTTAGTTTTTTCATGTGTGAACTGAATCCAGAAGGTATTCTGTTTATGTGTTTAACATTTTTGTCATCATACATATATAACATTACTTATTTAGTTTTGTCATGATGACCTCCCATATTTTGTGAATTTGAGTGGGAGTGACAGATGATCCGACAGACACTGACGATCTGTCTGCTCTGATGACATTAGTCACACTGGACACCGTTTGCGGGGGTGTGTGTGCGCGTGTACGTGCGATATGTTATGTAAAGGGCCACCACTATGAATTTTACATTTTTCAAGATTTTTGGTGTGTTTTTACCATCCCCAGTGTATTTTACATCCCAAAATGTTAGTCAGACCATTGATATATCTGTATCTGATATATATGTGTGTGTATGAATGGGAACTCTAAGATTCTTATATTTAGGAATGTCACTAAAAATGTAATAGCCCTGTAATAGTCCTTCCCTCTTTAACTTTGCCTCCACCCTTTGTTATGCACACCCCTTCTCAAAGAAGCCAATGAAACCCACTGAAACAAGGCAGATCATGCGAGACAGGGAATAACAATGATGTGGAGGCTGAAACGAGGAGGAGGGGGGGGCTGCTGTTTTATGTGGACATTTGTGGTACTGCAACCAAAACGGCTTGGAGTAGCATCCTGAGAAAATATCAAAAATTATTATTTTGATTGATTTGGCCACAGGGTATAAAAACAAAATCATTGTGTATTCCCTTTAAAGGAGAATTCCGGCCCAAAAGTTTTTTTGTATCTTTATTTGCAGTTAATTTTTTTGAAAAAAGTGGTCCAGGTGTTATTTTGTGAAAATACTCCTTTATGGCTGTTTCCCCTACCCCAAAATAAGCTTATAATGGGGCCAATGGGCGTTGTGCAAGTTCACCTATATACATCGCTCCAAAATGCAATTTTTTGCTATATATTGTGTCTCCACCATGTCAGTAGTGAGTTAACACTCACACTTTCACTTTCACTTTTGGTTCAGCAGTGATCAGCTGTCTCAAAAGCTGGGGGCGTGGCACATGGTTTATGGCTGAACCACTGCTGAAACAAAAGTGAAAGTGAAAGTGTGAGTGTTAACTCACTACTGACATGGTGGAGACACAATATATAGCAAAAAATTGCATTTTGGAGCGATGTATATAGGTGAACTTGCACAACGCCCATTGGCCCCATTATAAGCTTATTTTGGGGTAGGGGAAACAGCCATAAAGAGTATTTTTCACAAAATAACACCTGGACCACTTTTTTCAAAAAAATTAACTGCAAATAAAGATACAAAAAAACTTTTGGGCCGAATTCTCCTTTAAGTACAAGGACAGTATAGGTTGAGGTTTAGCGATTTGAGCTCAGCAAGTAGTGTGTGTCCTAGTTAGTGAGTGATTTGAGTATAGTGCACACAGAATGAGTGTGCACTTGACCTGTGTGCGTGTGCGTGCGTGTGTGTGTGTGTGTGTGTGTGTGTGTTGTGTGTGTGTGTGTGTGTGTGTGTGTGTGTGTGTGTGTGTGTGTGTGTGTGTGTGTGTGTGCGTGCGTGTGCGTGCACGTGGTCTGTGCGTGTGTGAATGACAGATAATCCCAGTGAGCAGCTGTGCCTGGGCCAATAGAGCGTGTGGCTCATTCAGGGTCCTTATATAACACGCTGACCTCGAATAACTGCCGATCAATAACGATGATTAGGTCTGATAGGGCGATGATTATTGGATGGACGCATATGGCCCCGCAGACCATTGTGTGCTATCATAAATGATGCACACAATGGCCAGGCAGGCGTGTGCACGCGCATCTGTCTGCCCCTTAATACGTGATTGATTTTGCAGGCGTGTGTGTGTGTGTGTGTGTGTGTGTGTGTGTGTGTGTGTGTGTGTGTGTGTGTGTGTGTGTGTGTGTGTGTGTGTGTGTGTGTGTGTGTGTGTGTGTGTGTGTGTGTGTGTGTGTGTGTGTGTGTGTGTGTGTGTGTGTGTGTGTGTGTGAGAGAGAGAGAATGTGTACTTGCTTGCTGCACTATACAAGGGGTACTTTACAAGAATATACAGCGCCAGAGCTATTGCCTTGAATTGGAAATTGAAGTACTGTGTGTGTGTGTGTGTGGGGGGGGGGTGTGTGTGTACTGTGTAGTGTGTGTACTGTGTGTGTGCGCCTGCGCGCGCCCAGACGATACCCTTAAGTACTATATGTTCTCTCATAGATAATTGGATTACTGCATTTCTCAAAACCACTACTGACACCCTTGAGTACAGTTTTATGCCTTTTCAGCAACATTATCGCCCCCCCCCCCCCCCCCCCTTTCTCTCTCTCTCCCTATCGTTTCATTCTCGCCCGTCCCTGCACTTCTCCTCTCTCTCATTTTTTATGCTTCCCTCAGACGTTGAAGGTGTTGATTTGCATGCAGATTATCCGGGAGCACTCAGGGCCATAAGAAAGAACACGTTCTGACCCATTTCCTCACAGTGCTGGGAAAGGGAAAAAGTCATATATATACCAACACTTACATCATGTTACAGCCATTCATTCATGCAGGGGGAGGGAAGGCTGGAGACTGTGTCCGTGTCTCAACCTTGTTTTATTTGACCTCTGTTTTTAATGCATTGGATCACCAGACCTCTGTTTGATACGGGTCAAGTCTACGGACTTTGTTTTTTACTGCAATGTATTGTGCGTTGAGGTTGAGGTCAAATTTGGTTGGTCCGTAGGTCGGGGATTTTTCTTTTTAAGGGTCAGGGTTAGGAGGTTAGGGCATGTTTTCAGTGTGCTGTACGAGCATGTTTAACAAAATAATACATATTCCGACCCTTCGTATATGTTTTCCCAACCCTACCAACATGGGGCTCCCTACCATCTCCCGATAGCGGAACCCTCCACCCCTCCAAAAAAACCAACACACATACTGTATACAGACACTTTATTTGAAATAACCAATGCCCTACTTGTAGACTCGCCGATGGCGAGGCCTTGAGTCTCGTGAGGCTCAGAGAGCAGCCTTGGAGTCCGCTAGCTATAGCAGCACCCGTTAGAATACCAGTTGGAATGCATTATAGTGTGTTTTGAATGTACATGCAGTGCTAGAAATTGAATATGGATGCGATACAATTTCGGTTCAGAATGAACCTCGCTTGGCAGCTAGCATAGTTTAGCTTATAGGGTTGTTTGGTTTCCTGGACAAGACGAGTTTATTATGCGAGGAAGGCAAGGTGAGCCAACAACAACTTGCAAGCACTCAGCACTGTGGTAAAGGGCCAAACACCTAGAGTTTTTTTAATGGAATCCCTATAGTATTCATATCCCTGCGACTCCATATTTTCGGCACAACTTGGCTTACCATGTGTAGTAATTGTTGGATGAGTGAGTGTGCGTGCTTCAGCGCAAATTCAATCTGCAGCTAGATAATGGCCTACCTACCCCTGGATAAACCCAGCTGAAATAAGAGGAATGATTTAATAAGCAGTGTGTATAGAGGGAGGGGAGGGATGTTTTGATCAGAACGATAAGAAAATACCTCGCTCCCTCGGTCCCTATCTCTCTCTTTCTCTCTCTGCTTTTCTGGTTGCTTGGAGGTCTCTCTGTGTACGTCGATGTACTATAGCAACCCAATCTAACCCTAAACCTCGGAAAATCCAGACGTCTTTATTTCCAGGGAGGAGAAGGAAATGAAGACTGGGGCTGAGGCCACTAAAATTCGGCACACAGTTGCGCTCAGTATTTCCTCATTTCTGATCACTTAAACCTTATTAAATTAACGCAGACACGCACACACAAACGTCCACACACTCCTCTCTCTCTCTGTCACTCTAATTAATTAGTATCATGACATGCAGGTGTGTGTAGTTTCTCACCACGGATCCTGTTGGCAGCTCTCTATGCCAGTCTAGTCTCACCCCACATTGTATTAATAGTAGGGGTGGGCAAACAAAAACAATATGCCAATATCACGATTCTTAATGCTATGATATCAATATCATATCGCCAGGTTCAAAATCATTTTTTAAAATAGATATTTAGTCAGTGACTGACTGTCGTCTGGCTACATTAAAATGTACAATTGAACTTTTCATGGTATATTGTTTGAATTGAATCTAATCACAACATAATTAAGATTGCAATGTAAATCGAATTGGAACCCTAAATATCGATATCGTAGCAAATCGTCCCACTCCTAACAAATAGCACAGAGCCACTTTCCGTAGGTAATAGAAGAAAAAATCTGTCCATATAATACTGTCCATTGACAGTGACAGAGCCACACCGTCTCTACTGAACTTGGGCATGGAGAAACACGGCCAAGCACGGCACTAGCAGAGTGAGTCGGCATGCTGAACGCTGCCAAGTATTATCATGTTATCGACGACATTACAAAACCCAAACGCATCCTGTCCGAAACCTCCGGGTTTGTGACATTTATAAAAGCCACACCTCCATCACACATTAGTAAATAGTAATACTGTATATCAGGGGACCACCAGTGGTCCTTGAGAAGTTGGTTAACCAGATGTAACTCTTTAGAACATAAAAATGAAACCAAATGGACCCTTGCGGGTCCATTTGGTTTCATTTTTACACTCTCAAGAGAGTGTAAAAAAAAAAAACATCTTAGTTAACCCAAGTCTACACAACTAGATGATAAATGGTTATTTTCGATCTCTATGTTTTGCCTGTTTTGTTTCCCCAAATCCAGCCTGGAATTGTGAACAAAAGCAAAATAAATCTTTAGTTTTGGGGTCTGTGGGGCTAAAATGTCCTCAAATGTTGGTCCGTGGCTCAAATGCTGAATAAATGGTGGTCCCTGATGTCAAAAAGGTTGAAAACCCCTGCTGTATATGAACGGACTTAGGTATACTACTATGACACAGAACATGGCTCTGTGTCAGTCTGTGCTATTTCAATGAGTTGTGGTTGAGTTTGGGGCTGACTATAGTGTGTGTGTGTGTGTGTGTGTGTGTGTGTGTGTGTGTGTGTGTGTGTGTGTGTGTGTGTGTGTGTGTGTGTGTGTGTGTGTGTGTGTGTGTGTGTGTGTGTGTTGTGTGTGTGTGTGTGTGTTGCGCTCTAAACAATGGGCTTTGGGACGCGAACGAGGCTAGACAGCCGGGGGAATAGTGTGGAAAGCGCACGGACACCTCCGGACGACTCCATTCAATCAGCGTGTCTGTGGACTCGGGGCTCATATACTCCCCAACAAAAGCGGCAGGTCACTATGAATTAGACTCACACGGATATTTGGGAGATGGAAATCGGGGGAGAGAATGCGCGCCACACAATCACTTCTTCTCTCGCTCTCTCTCTTTCATCTTATTTTCTCCACACGTCAGTCGCTCCAACCTTGCGGCGTTTTTCTGCTCGATTTCTCTTCCCCGTCAGCGCGTTTGGCCTGTCATGGCCTCTAAACGGGCCAATACCGACAGGCTAACCATTGTGCCTCGCCACCAGAGACTGAGTGTGACATTTAGCGCGAGCGGTTCTATTTCCCCTTTGTCATTATCTGCTGTCTATTCTACTGTAGCTCTCTTAACAATAGCCGTTGTCACTCTCTAACTGTGCGGCTGCTTGGTCCGCTGCGCGCCCCGCTGCCGTCTGTTAGAGAATGCGGCCCAGGGGTGGCTGTTGTCTTTTTTTTTCCAGGGCCACAAATGGCCCCCGGCCGCCCGAAGGGGATCTATCGACCTGGCAGCGCATCTGGTTCTGAGTAGACACCAATAGGTGCCGGGGGGATGCAGGGGTTTTTGCGGCTACTGGGAGCAATGACCGAGTTAAGTATTCACTTAGAAAACCACTCTGCGTCTCGCAAGGGACTTTAGTGCGCTCAGGCTAGTCAGTGTGGTGATGTTATGCTAACGGCGTACAGTGAAAGAATACCTCTGTGTTGACGACGGGTTCGAGTGGGAATGTCCTGATCACTTTTTTTTTCTCCTTTTGAGTAGCTTCCAATAGTTTTTTTTCCTGGTCTGATTTTTTTTTTTTATAGAACGCTTATGACAAATCACTTCAGAGACAATATTCAGTATAATATCATGTTATGGATATAATATTAATTCTAGGGACGTCACATTTTTTGCTTCTGATCATTTGCATATGACGTGATTGATCGGCCCACGATTTCCAATCAGGCGATCGTATGACCCTAGTTGAGAGTGTACAAATAAGGACCGAATTCATGGACCCCTGCTGGGCCATTTGATTCCATTTCTACACGCTCAAGAGTTGTAAAAGGACACGTCAGAGTCAAATGAACAGTCTTGAGCTCACAGGGCCAGGTCTACAGGGCCACACCAAGACTTATAACCATGAATGTTATATAATGTCTTTATTGTTCACCTTTGTATTTGTTATGGCTGCATTGTGGTTTCTGCCAACCACTTGACTTGGCATGATTTTGGTAAAACGTCCTCGGGGCAGACCAAGGACCAGATGGAGGGATTACATCCACTCTCTGGCCTTGGATAGCCTCGGGATCCCCCAGGAGGAGGTCGCTAATGTTGTTCGGGACAGGGAAGTCTGGAGCTCTCTGGTGGAGCTGTTGCCCCTGTAACCCGACCTTGGATAAGCGGATGAAGATGGATGGATGGATGGATGGTCCTCGAAGTTAAAGTTCAAATTACCAGAGTTGCCACAGTTTGTGGTATTTAGTGCTGAGTTTTCAGAGGGCTTTCATGAGAAAGAGATACGGATATCAACAGAGTTTGTACCAGTGATTGTTCTCTTGTCTGTGTTGTTTCTTGTCTTGTGTTTACCGCACCTCATGCGAAACGTACATCCGAACACCTCAGTGTGCGAGACAGAGAGAGAGAGAGAGAGAGAGGCTGTTAAAGGGGAACTCCACCCATTTTCAAGATTTTAATGTCATTAATATACCTTAGAGATGTTGGGTGGACGTGATAAAAAAAAAAGTTCCCCCATTCTGTGTTCCCAAGAAATGGAGGTCTGAAGAAAACCACTAACATGGTGAAACATCTTGATGACATCATCAAGATGTATTTTCACCATGTTAATGGATTTCTTTAGACGCTTCTTTTTTCTGAGAGCGTACAAATGGAACCAGGTTGCATTTGTACGCTCTCAGAAAAAATGTTGAAAATGGGTGGAATTCCCCTTTAAGCCGTTGAGCACATTGCATTCTATTTCTCTGAGGGGTCTGAATCTGGGCTTTTGTGTATTGGGATTCAGCCCTGATCAGTCTGCCTTCACTTTGCTAGGCCAGGACGGCCATGCAGCCCAGGGTGATGGGAAGGAGAAGGCATGGATGGATGGATGGATGGATGGAGAGAGATGGAGGTGGAAGGAAGGAGGGGGTGATGGAAAGAGGGTGGAGAGATGAGTCAAAGTGATTCAGCCTGTGGCTGGCGGTTAAGGAGACATAAGCATGAGCCTTTAACCCCATTGACATCTCTGTGGGCTGTAATCGAGAGAGAGATTGCCTTAATCAAGTAAAATGCTGCTTCATCAGCAGCACGCACAGAAATAAACAGCAGCCTCCAGATGAACTGAAAAACAAGTAGGCTTTTTTTCTTTCTTTTTTTCCTCTTTTTTTGCATCACAGCTCAAAACAAAGCATGGAATGACGACCTTCTCCTCCTCCTCCTGGTCGTAAAAAACGGACGGACGTGCGAGGGACTTGTTGTGCAGTAGTGAGCGTCATGCTGTTATGATGTGCTGGACTTTCATGTCGAGAAGAGAGGAGAGAGAAGGGCAGGGGCGGATGTAACATTTCCCAATGGGGGGGGGGGGGGGGGGCAGAAGAAAATGGTAAGGGGGCAGCTTCATCGCCCGTGCGCTTCGCGCACGGGCGATGAAGCCACCCCCATACCATTTTCCAGTACTGTTTCAAATACTTTTAATATAAGCATATACAGTATATAAGCACTGACTGAAATATCTTGGGTTGTTTTGCATGCCATCATGTTTGGTGGGGCAGACTGGCCATTTAGGGGGGCATTGCCCCCCCCCCCCCCCCATGCCTATGTCTAGATCCGCCCCTGGAGAAGGGGAGGGACGGCAGCAGCAGCAGCCGCAGCTAGCCAGCCATAACTCGATTCTTTCTAATTCAATCACGGATCCATTTGACATTCAAGCGTCCATTGTGTAATAATAACACAACTTGCAGCCCTCAGCAAACCCACTGACCTGATGCCCTCTGCCTCTCTCTCTCTCTCTCTCTCTCTCTCTCTCTCTCTTTCTCTCTCTCTTTTCTGTCTCTCTCTGTGTTAATTCACTCTGTTTTTTCCTCCGCTCACTCTTTCCTTACTCTCTGTTCCTGCATCCCAGAGGCCTC
>CM076970.1:35789759-35809759 GCA_039105355.1 Benthosema pterotum
CCCGCGCCATTAAAACGATAAATCGATACAACTTCGACTTGACTGTCTGACAAGTCGACTTGAAAAAAATTCAAGTCGTTAATGCCCTAGTGTGTGTGTGTGTGTGTGTGTGTGTGTGTGTTGTGTGTGTGTGTGTGTACACGCACATGTGTGAAAGCAAGCGTGGATGTGTGGAAGCTAGTGTGGATGTGTTTTTTACTTAAAGGGGAACTCCACCCATTTTTAACATTTTAATATGTCATTAGTATACCTTAGAGATGTTGTGTGGACAATTCTCTATTTCCTAAAAATGGAGGTCTGAAAAATCATTAACATGGTGAAATACATATGATGACATCATCAAGATGTATTTCACCATGATTTTTCTTTCAGACCCCTTTTTTCTTGAGAGGGTACAAATGGGAAGGACGCATGAAAAGTTGGCAAAATGCTGGGCAAACCCACACAAATCAGGACTTCTGGTCACCCTATGTCGGACTCATCGTCCACCCATTCAGGGTGGTGTCTGTCGAGGTGAGCTCTTGGATTTGAAGTGTTCCCAAAATACTTAACCTTGTGGCAAAGTTTGCTAATGGTATGAGTCATGTCAAGCTCTTTCTTGCCACCGGGTTCACAGTAAAAACAAGTATTTCCAAACTCTTGCTTTCAATGACCGCAGGGCTGGTTGTACTTCTTTCTCCCCTTCTATTTTCGCACGTCACTTGACAGAAAACAACACAGCACGACCCTTTGTAGACACAAGTCTAGGTCACGCTTATATCGCAGAAGTACAGCTTCGCTTAGTATGTCGGTCTAGAAAGGAAACAATAAATAAATAGATAAATATTCAATTTTGGAAAAAATGAGAATTGATGCTGAACGGACGGCATTAGAATCAAGATTTTAATTCATATTGATTTTTTTGACAGGCCTAGTAGTCGTCTCCATAGTGAGATCCATGTGTTGTATCAATATGGTTCATTTGCAAGTCTGAGTCACGTCACAGGGGCGGATTGGCACATATTTTCCCACCGGGACAATTTTGCCACCCTGGTGGGGAAGCTGGTTAACCAGATGTAACTCTTTGAGAGCGTAAAAATGAAACCAAATGGACCCTTGCGGGTCCATTTGGTTTCAATGTGAATTAGCCCAACTTGGAGAATAAAGTAGATTAATAGTAATTTTGATCTGTATGTTCGAGGCGAGCATCTAGCACATTCTAGTGCATTTTGGAAGTGCCGCTAGTGCATTTTGGATCTTGGCAGTTGGCAACACTGCCTCCAGCAGCGGGAGCGCCATGGCGTACAGGGGTGAACGGGAATATGGCAACTCTCCTACTTGAAGGCTCTGGTGTAGGACACCTTTTCTTTGAAGGATTTCTTACTTGAAGGATAGAAACACTAGTTTGCCGCCTGGGCCTGGCGCCCTGGCCTGCCCTTTAAAAAAAAAAAAAAAAAAAAAAAAAAACTGTCCAGGCCACTAGGTGGCGCAGGCCACTGGAAAAACTCCCTCTACTCCAGATGGCCAATCCGCCCCTGTCACGTCATCTCATGAAACTGTGTCTCATGAAATTCTCATGAAATATGGCCATATATTGACATTTCCATACTGTATATGGGCTTAGTATTGATGACATCAGGGATTCTCATATATTGGGTTTGTACGGTATTATAGGTATGATGTCACCATGCATGACTGCCAACCATATGGAGGCGTGACCGACAGGCGCGGATGTAACATGTCCCATTTGGGGGGGGGCAAGAGAACATGTTAGGGGGCAAGAGAAAAGAGTGGCAAGAGAAAAAGGTGATGAAGCCGCCCCCATACCAAGTCGCACCCATACCATTTTCAGTTACAGGACTTTTATTACGCAATTAAGCATCAATAATAACATCAGTTGTTGTTGAAGTTGCAACAGACACGCAGCATGCATAAAGCTAAAGGTCTGACTCAGGGAGTTATCTGTTTTCAATGATGAAATGCTGTTGGTTTAGTGGACGCAGCTGTAGTTAGTTAGTAGCAGCAGTAGTGGTTCACAACATTTTAGATATAAGCACTTCAATTTCTTGGGTATCTTGGTTTGTTTTGAAGCCATCGTGTTTGGTGGGGCAGTCAGGGCATTTAGGGGGGCATTGCCCCCCCCCCCATGCCCATGCCTAGATCCGCCCCTGGTGACCGACCGAACAACTGACCGGTTTTGCAGGTTTATAATAAGCTGCAACGTTCAGTCACAGCAAAACATACATTAACCACTTGAGCTCTGCATACAGCAACTTGGGACATTAAAGGTAGGGGAAGTGATTTGAAATTCATGGTGTAGTACCAGCCTGGTGCACTAGGGGCCCCCAAAAGTAGCTACACTATGTGAACTGCTGCTCTCTCCTGATTGGAGGAGAATTGTGGTGACCTGGGGAACTTTTATTAGCTCCTCTGCTAACGTGGGGGAGGGGAGGAAACTCCATATGTGGTTTCCACACCTTATAATAGAGCATTTTAACAGAAAAAAAAAATTTTTTGGGTGATATCTGACAAAAGTGAAATCACTTCCCCTACCTTTAACATTCAGACAATACTTTTATACTTTTGCTCAAATGCATTAATTATTACAGACTTTTCCTTGTATTTCTATATGGCAGTATTGGTACTTTTTCAGCAAATCTATTGAATGATTTACCGCATACTGATGCGAAATTTGGTATTAGTCTTTTTTTTGGCCTAAACTGTTAAAGTACGCACAGAGTACGCACATCACTTGCTAACCAGCTGTCGGTATTGGCGATTTTTTATAGGGCTTCTTCTGACCCTACCATTGTCACACAGAACTCCTAGAAAAAATGCCCAATGCTTACACCAGGACAGCAAGTGGATTTATGACTGTATACAGACAATACCGTATATCAGGGTTTTTCAACCTTTTTGATAGCAGGGCCCACAATTTATTCAGCATTTGAGCCACAGACCACCATTTGAGGACATTTTCGCCCCACAGACCCCAAAACTAAAGATTTATTTTGGTTTTGTCGACAATTCCAGGATGAATTTCAGGAAACAAAACAGTCAAACATGCAGATCGAAATGACCATTTATATTGTGTAGACTTCAGATGGGCTAATTCAGATGACGGATATCTTAACTGTTGAGAGCGTAAACATGAAAACAAATGGGCCCACCTGGACCTCCTGGAACCCTCTCTTGGGGACCACCTGGAACCCTCTAAAGGGCCACTGGTGGTCCCCCGGGCCACTGGCTGAAAACCACTGCCCTACATAATAAAAGACTATATACCACATTACCCACTTTAAACAAAAGACTGTCGGCGCCTGACTAATGGATATGACTCAGCAATCCACTCTTCACTACCCATAGCATCATGTACTGTGCATATGAGGACAGAGTGTAATGGACAGATACACAGACTGAAGGTAGGTGAGATGAGGGAGAGAGAGAGAGGGAGTGAGACAGAAACCAGAGTCCCATGTACGAACGAAGCCAAACCAAAACAGCAAGTAACTTAGGACTCTGTTGTGAATGAAATTGGCAAGAGGAGTTGGCCGAAGACCCCGCTTACTGTCAGAGACGTTTAGCAGAAGATGATCCCTACCAAACACACGCTCAACTTTGCCACCGACTGTGTAATTATTATCTGGAGGCAGGAGAAGAACCGATGGCAACTGTTAAAGAGCATACGGAGTGTGCGGTCACACAAGTTGACTGACAGAGCTGTACTTTCCCTGGAAATCAACCCTTCCCCCGATTATGTAACCCATCGCAGATTACGTTCAAACAAGCAGGGTTTTGTTTACAAACCGGTAGCGTTTGATCACGTTCGAACCCAGCAAGGTCTGATTACAACCCTTTAAAGGTTCAATGACATGCGAACCGGTCGGCTTTGATTACACTCAAAAACCGGTATGGGTCAGAGCCGGAGGGGAGTGTGCGAGCCGCATGCTTTGTTTGTTTTGATCGTTTTGCACTTTTTACGGTAACGGTCGCGCCAATAAAGTCATTAAATTATACTGAGTAGAGAGAGGGGATTGAGAGAGAGAATTTAAACGCTATAGTGTGGTCGGTAACCTGATCCGCGGGGTCACCCGGCGCTGCGTGCTGTAGCGTCTAGCCCTGTCCTGATAAGACCCAGCTGACGCAGCCTCTCTCTCTCTCTCTCTCTCTCTCTCTTTTCTATTTTCCATACTGCAGCGTGTTCATATCTAGTGTTCCTGCATATAGGACAGGCTAGACTCCTGCTGAGCACAACAGCCAACAGCAACAGAAAGGCAAAGCCTATCGAGCTATCCTCAAGTCACCCTTTGGTGCGCTAACTTAGTTACAGCCACTTAGCTAAGCCTCTGCAACGCTACACTGTACTTGGATGTTGTTTATAAGCACAAGCCTCTCTCTCTTTCTCTCTCTCTCTCCCTCTCTCTAGTGTACATCTCTCCCTGAGATTTTCTCAGATTCCAGTTCTGTTTGTTATGCATGCAAGCCTCTCGTTGTAAATGTCTGTTTACTCTCTCTCTCTCTCTCTCTCTCCTCTCTCTCTCTCTCTCTCTCTCTCTCTCTGTTTTGCCTGCCTCACGCTCTGAACCTACATGAACCATAATGGTCACACACACACACACACGCATACACACCTCCCACCCCTCCCCATCCTTTTTCCTCCGTCCCCTCCCTTCCTCACTCGCTCTCCCTTCGCCTGCTTTATCCTCCTTTGCCCCCCCTCCCCTCCCTCCCACTCCCTCCCTCCCACCCTGAAATGACACGATTTGGCTGCCTTCCTCCCCTCACAGCAGCTGGGTTGGTTGTTAGGTAAAGCAGGGCATTGCAGGAAAGGTGAACCGGGGTGAGAGAGAGAGAGAGAGAGAGAGAGAGAGAGAGAGAGAGAGAGAGAGAGAGAGAGAGAGAGAGAGAGAGAGAGAGAGAGAGAGGAGAGAGAGAGAGAGAGTGAGAGAGAGAGAGAGAGAGAGCGGAGAGAGAGAGAGAGAGAGAGAGAGAGAGAGAGAGAGAGAGGAGGGCTAGGAGAAGGAAACAGAAGGGGTGGATGGCTGAGCAGTGGAGAGAGAGAGAGAGAGACATGGGGGTGAGAGACAGAGGGCAGACGGGGTGAGAGGAGACGCATGATGAAGTGAGACAGAGAGAGAGAGAGAGAAACTGAGATATTTTCCATGAGGTTGCACTTCATTTTAACCAAACGGTCTGGATCTACTCAGGAAAGTCTCCCAGGAGGAGGACTGACGCTGCTTTCTCTCTCTCTCTCTCTCTCTCTCTCTCTCTCTCTCTCTCCATCTCCTGGTCTCTTTCTCTTTTTGGCTGGACCGCAACAGCAGGGTCAGCCGCGTAAAAGGCGAAGGTCTGTCAGTCACTGCTGGGTCACTCACCACCGATAAAAAGTTAGACCACTGTTCGGGGGCCGAGTGGCTCAACAACCATCCCCTTAATGATGAACTGCTTCATGGCCAATCGCAAAAGCAGCCGTGCAGGGTATGGGATGCCAACTGGCCTAACAACGAGCAAGAAACCAGTAGAGCACTCATCCCACCAGTATGGGATGTAGCCTGTCCAAACTCTATACATAGGGTCTTCATGGTTCCATATGTCGGCCTAGATGATCTGTAAACTAAAGGCCCTAATACACTAAGCCAATCAGGCTGTCGCAAAGTGTCATTGCACAGCTGACTTTTGCGTTTAGTTTATTTATTTACCTAGCAGCCTTCGTTTCCCCGACATAAGCGATATGTGAGTGTGGTCTAGGACAGGGGTGGGCAATTATTTTTCCCAAGGGGTCAAATGAGATGCATGAAATATTGTGGAGGGCCAAGACTAAAGGCTGAACTAAAGCCTGCGCAATATTCATTTAATTTCAAGATAAAAGTAAGAGTAAGACCAAACATTTTGACACCAGGGCCCGCTATTTATTCAGTTTTTGACCCACGGAACATCATTTGATGACATTTTGGTCCACAGAACCCAAAACTAAAGATTTATTTTGTTGTTGTCCACAATGCCTTGCTGGATTTCACAAGCACAGGATAACAGAGATTAAAAAATGACCATTCTTTTACATTCTCTGATTGTAGACTTTGGGCTAATTCAGATGGTGAATATTTTAACTCTTGAGAGTGCAAACATGAAACCAAATGGACCGAAACCAAATGGACCCGCAAGGGTACCAATCCAAATATGGATTCCCGTCTTGAAAGGGTTATTTTTTACATCTGGTTTAACCAACTTTCCGTGTTTAACTGGAACTCTCTCAAGGACCACTGGTGGTCCCCGGGCCGGTCAAAGTCAGCCAAAGGGCCGCATTTGGCCCCCGGGCCGCATAATGCCCAGGTATGGTCTAGGCAAACACCAACTCGGGACTCCTGAATCACTGACTTCCACACTCCCATCAAGCATCAGGTGATGAGCTCGATGGTGTTGTCAGTTAAAAGGATAGTGCAGATACTTTGAAGTCAAGCTCTTTGAAATACTTGCCATTAAGTGATAGAGGGGTCAAAAATGATCAAAGGTTGCGCTAATATTTTAGAAATAGGTCGGTCAATAATACAAATTACAACCTATGTTTGTTTTTTGGATTCATTTACTTTTTACTGTAGCCTACATGGCCCCAGTTACCCCCACAAAATGACTGGAAATACTTTACATTTACCTAAAGCAGAGGAGAACACCTCAAGAGTCTGGCAATCAATTAATACAGTCGCAAACACTTTATTAATGGCAACAACTTTCAAACAACTTAAGTTAAACAAAATCTGAACTATCCCTTCAAGCTGTCACACCACAGTGCATCTACGGACATCTCTCCTTTTCCTGGCTGTGCCCTGGGCTTACAGACTGTCAGTTTGCTAGCAGTTCCGGGTGCCTGGTGCCTGCCAGCCTCATTCTTCTCTCTCTGACTTAAGTCCGTGTGACCGCATAACATTTTTTTATGTTGTGACCATCCATGTGACACGTAGTGCCATTCGTAGCATTCCTGTAACTCCATTCAGGGCCCTCTTCCTGTCGTGTGGTGATGGTCCATCTGTCTCAGCCACCATACAGCCAGGGGCGGATTAACATGTCCCATTTGGGGGGGGGGGGGGGGGGACAAGAGAACATGTTGGAGGGGCAAGAGAAAATGGTATGGGTGCGGCTTCATCGCCCGTGGCGCGAAGCGTCACCGGACTTTTATTACGCAATTAAGCATAGATAATTACATCAGTTGTTGTTGAAGTTGCAACAGACACACAGCATGCATAAAGCTAAAGGTCTGACTCAGAGAGTTTTCTGTTTTCAATGATGAAATGCTGTTGGTGACACAACTGTAGTTATTTAGCAGCAGTGGCAGTGTTTTAAATCATTTTAATTATAAGCACTTTCGTTTCTTGGGTATCTTGGGTTGTTTTGGATGCCATCATGTTTGGTGGGGCAGACTGGGCATTTAGGGGGGGGCATTGCCCCCCATGCCCATGCCTAGATCCCCCCTGCATACAGCAGTACTGTCACCGCCATAGCTACAGTACAAACGGCTCTTTGAGGTCTTCTCCCATGTCCGGTTTCCACATTCTCCTCATCCCATGCAAGGCATTCCGGGCAAGTGCCCTCCAGAGTCCTTCAGGTCGTGTTCCGTTGAAGCAGTCCAGGCCGTAAACTACAAGCCAACAACCAATAAAACAGAGAGCACAGTGACTACTCCACAGAGGGCTGCCCCTGGGCACAGCCATTACTAAGGTGTAATCAGCACTGAGTAGTTACACCTGGTCATCAGGGCACTGCACCCATGTTGACCAGGTGTGTCCTATAGCCTTGTTAGTTTATTTTCCTCTGCTCATTAATATGCTTAAATCGAGTGGGTCCTTGTTTCATCTGATCTGAGGTCGTGGGTGAGTCAGTGACATTACATTACATTAATTGCATTAGTTCTGAAATGCCTCATCATGATCATACAGTCCGTGGCTCTGCATATTCCATGATGTTTAATGACAAACATGCTGGGTTACAGTTAAAACAAAGTGAAATGCGCTGACAGCCCTCTTGCTCTAGCTCCAAACTACACATCCATTCATAACGAAACATAAAACAGTGTTCATTTTTCTTGGCAACGTAGCGCAGGCTTTGTATTTTGATTACTGCTCTTCAAAACACTAAGTTAGTCAGTAATGATTGGGAAACCTCAACGCCCAGCTGGACTGCATCGGGCTGAAATTAAATTTGTTGCTATAACGTTATTTATTCACGCATTCGCCCAAACATTTATCATAATTCGAGCCAATAATATTACAGTAGTCGTGACAGTTCTCTCCGAGTTAGCCTGACGAGAGCATTCTTTCCAAGGACGCACGTCTGTTATTTTGCGTTCAGGGCAACCCAGAAACAGCCTCACGTCATCCCTGCTTTGGATCTGGGCTCTGCTAGATCCAGTAGGTTGAACAGTTCCACATTCAGCCCCAAAGGTCTGGGGAGGTTCCTCATTCTCTTCAAGCACCTGAGAGCACCACAGTCCTCTGTAGCTTCCAGGTTTATCAGCGACATTACATAAAGTGGACCGGCAAACACCAGTCTGCCATCCTGCCAGGGCCGGATCTAGGCATGGGCAGGGGGGGGGGGGGGGCAATGCTCACCTAAATGCCCTGACTGGCCCACCAAACATGATGGCATGCAAACAACCAAAATTTCAAAGATATTTCAAATTAAAGTGCTTATATCTAAAATGATTTCAAACACTACTACTGCTATTGTGGCACCACTCAAAACAGAAAACTCTGGGTCAGACCTTTAGCTTTATGCATGCTGTGTGTTTCTGTTGCAACTTTCTGTTGCAACAACTGATGTTATTGATGCTTACTTGTCTAATATGTCTAATATAAGTCCTGTAACCGAAAATGGTATGGGTGCGACTTCATTGCCCCATGGCGCGAAGCCACCCCCATTCCATTTTTGCTTGCCCCCCCAATTGGGAAATGTTACATCCGGGCCTGCATCCCGCCAGTCCGACTACGTGGCTGCATACGTCACCAGGCTTCCGTCTGATGATTCGCCATAGTTGCTAGTTAGTTTTTTTACAAGACAGCTTAGTGTGTGTTTCAACAAGTACTGCTGTGCTTTTGATAACAATTTCTGCACCGGTCATTTACAATCACTGACTGACACCAAAATAAAACAAGCAGCCAAGATAATGGCTTTGACGTGTAGTGAGCAACAATCATTGTCAAGATGTTTTTTTACACACATATACAGTATACGTAGGCCTATCTGAAGGGAAATAATCAAACAGCATAGTTTGAATATTTATAAGCTATTTGAGTTTTAAGCAAATAAGCAACTGTGCTTTCGAACAAGCCCCAAAAACACAACCTGCAATTATTGTGCCAATATTTACAAGCGACTTTGGAGAAAAACAAGCCAAAAGTCGCTTAGAATATCAGACTCGGTGTGCGTGTGTGTGTGTGTGTGTGTGTGTGTGTGTGTGTGTGTGTGTGTGTGTGTGTGTGTGTGTGTGTGTGTGTGTGTGTGTGTGTGTGTGTGTGTGTGTGTGTGTCTCTCTCAGTCAGGGGCGGATGTAACATTTCCCAATTTGGGGGGGGGGGGGGGGGGCAAAATGAAAAATGGTAAGGGGGCAGCTTCTTCAGTAAGGTTTCAAATGCTTTCAAATACAAGCACTGTTTGGTGGGGCAGACTGCCCCCCCCCCATGCCTATGCCTAGATCCGCCCCTGCGCTCAGTAGGTTTGTTTGCTAGCCCCCTCCCGTTGCCGATAAGGATTAAGTGCTCTGTTAAACACGCTCTAGTTTATCTTATATTTCTGTCTGCACTGCACTGACTCAGGCCTCTGTGTGTGTGTGTGTGTGTGTGTGTGTGTGTGTGTGTGTGTGTGTGGTGTGTGTGTGTGGTGTGTGTGTGTGTGTGTGTGTGTGTGTGTGTGTGTGTGTGTGTGTGTGTGTGTGTGTGTGTTGTGTGTGTCGTGCATGCGTCCGTGTGTGTGTGTCACACGAGAGAGAGAGATGGCATAATGCATATGCATATGAATTTGTGTTGCAAGCCTATTTACGCATTCCTGACACCGCTGCACTTGTGTTTATGGGTTCTCTCATGACTCACCAGTCATAATTGCCAATTATTAAATCACTTGACAACGAGGCGGGGGCGCCAACCAATTGAGTCGCATTCATTGATTATTTTTTTTTTATTATTTGGGTGAGTAAATATTCCCAAGCATCAAATACCCTGCTTTTCTGCATCAGGCCCAGTATGAATAGGCAGCGACAGCAGCCAACGTGTTTGTGTGTAGTGGAGTCTGAGTCGGCGTGAGAACATCATCAAAACAAGACGCACATGTGACCTCCACCACCCGGATGACATGATTATGTCAAATGATTTAAGCACTTGGGTGATGATCAATCGACAATAAAAACATCCACACCCGTCATAGGCCTGGTCCGTGCCTGCGTATGTACTGCACACACCATGATTGTCATCAGCGCACTGATTTGTATGTTTATGTGAATGAAAACCTTCCTCGTGTGCGTGCGTTGTGGTTTAGCAGCGTTCTTTCTGCACGATTTGATGTGAGGAACACACCTCTGCTATAGCATTCAAACGGTGGTGTCATTTAATTCCCCCGAGGGCTTTGAAATGGCCATCGAGGACAAGCGGACGCGCTTCAAGTTGCCGATAAAAACGGGCGTCAAGGTGCGTGCGGAGGCGGGGGAGAGCGGAGACACTGGATAAGTGCGCTGGAAATGCAACAAAGGACATCAAACGCCTCTTAAAAGAACACTGCAACAACAGAGAGGAATCCCAGGCCACTGGGTTCGTATGAGTCACACACACGCAGAGAGCAGAGGAGGATTATATTTATACTGTAGGTGACTAACTAACCACCATGCTGGCAGAGGCCAGGTGAGCCAACGCACAGCTCTCATCACTTGGCATGATCTCCCATGGTTTATCAGATTATCAGATTAAAAGGATCAGAGAGTGTATCTGTCCGTGTGCGCGCATGCGTGTGTGTTGTATGTGTTTTGTGCATGTGTGTGTGCGAGAGAGAGAGAGAGAGATCCATTCAATTTAACCTAGATAGCATTGTGGTGTTTGATCAGGCGCTAGGGCAGTGCGTGTGCGTGCGTGCGCGTTTGTGTGTGTTCTAACCATTGATATGCCTCAGGGATAGCATTGAATAGAATGAGCCAGAATGAAACATGAGAGAGCAGAGGGTGGTTCCTATTAGGTGAACCTCTGGTGTGTGTGGTTTGACCTTATAATTTAAAACAACTACAAAACACCTGAAATGCAAGCCAAGTGAAAAAAGTGGAAACACAGTTTGTTGTTTAGTTTCCTGTCCCAGCAAGTAAAGTATTGTTAGCGTAGTATAATGTTTGGTATAGCAATTATCAACGTGACCATTGTCTAATGTGAAACTGAGATCTCGACCATGACCTTGGGCACCTACAAGCCCAACTAATACAAAGATGCTTGGCACCAAACAAAATTGTCAAATCCGGCCACCTCGAAGCCATCGCCAGCAGATCTTCCTAAACGTAACCTCGGTTAAACTACAATGCATAAACCATGCTGGATTCCTAAATGTAAACTCAGTCAAAATGAGCAGAACCTAAATCGTGTTCTTAACCTTAACCCTAGTAAACGCCAATACAAGTATACGGGAAAAGAAATGGAGAAACCAGGTTACCTTATTCTACCCTCCAACTACATGTACACTTCCTCTACCCTTATCTACTGTATAGAGAGTGTGCAAATGGAACGGATTCATTTGGTTCTACTTGCACACTTTCAAGAGACACCTAAGGGTCCTTGCAGTGTCCCCTTTGAGAGAACAACTGATCTATTCTACGATGCATCGGGATGCAGGCATGGCCGATTCGGCATCGATGCAGTGGTCTGGCATTATCAGTGACTAACTTTGCAGCATTAAGAAAAGCTCGAAAATTGTTCCTGACCCTTCACAAGTATTGCGCAGAGAGTAGGAGCTAATCCATGTGGCAGGACCTGGGGCTCTGTCTCCAAGACGAATATCTCCCCATAGGCTGACAAATAAAGACCAACCATGAACCTTCATGGTTAATTTTCTTATCAATTCAAGGCAACGTTGCATTCAACAGTCTGTGATGCTACTGTATGCTAGTATGCTAGCTACATGCTATAGCAGTGGTCCCTGAGAGGATCCAGGTGGTCCCCAGCTAAATGATGGACATTTGGTAACCTTAAGATCGTAAAATGGAACCAAATGGACCCTTATGGGTCCATTTGCTTTCATTTTACGCTCTCAAGAGTTAGGTTATATTTAAGCATCAGAATTGCTTAATTTTCAAGAATCTACAGTTCTACACTTTTAGAAAATGTAATTGTTATTTTGAGTTAACCGACATTTCACCAGTTATCTCTCCTAAATTGTGAACAAAAACTAGAACGTCCTTGGTTTTGGATTCGAGAGACTAAACTCAGCATGAAATGGTGGTCCGTGGCTAAAGTGCAGAATAAATAGTGGGCCCTGGCCTGAAAAAAGGTTTAAAACCATTGCTATAGCACTACTGGCCTTACACTCCCTCAAAGGCGACTGACAGGAGGCTGGATATAGTCATAAAGTCCTAAAAATTTCCAGCCGGCAATTTCAAAACAAACTGACAAATAAGGAGACATTTCTCAGTCAGAATCTTTGATTTACGATGCTGTTTTAAAACACTCGCATTGTGTTGCTTGTAGGTCTGCCATATTATGGAAAGCTAAATTGCGTTTCACTTCCATTCCCAAGTTTAATGAGCACAGAGGTGTTAGATGAAAGCCTTATTTAGTATTCACTGCAAATAGATTGATGTTTTCTTTGGTATGACAGGCCAACTATATATTACTGTACTTTACAGTTTTATTTGGTTTACAACGCATTGTAAAACCATCACATTAAACTCCCAGTGAAATGAAAAACATGTTGCTCACACTTTTAGACCACATCTGTGGTCATCAATAATACAATAATGATAATAATAATAATATACAGTATGATGTATCCACTATCCCACTATCTTCAATAAAAGCCAATAGAAATTAAGCTCAAAGTTTTTATTATGTTTATTATGTTTTCATGATTTGTCGACAACAACAAAGTTCTGGACCGTCTACAGGACAAAGCAAGTGTCTGTCTGCAGTAAAACTGCTGCGGCATCAAAGTAGAAGCAACGTAGAGGGGAAAATGCAAAAAAAAGGCAACTTTTTTTGTCAAAAAGCAAAATAGTTTAATAGTATATATATATATATATATATATATATATATATATATATATATATATATATATATATATATATATATATATATATATATATATATATATATATATATATAGGATAGAAGCTACCGCAGTCAAACAATCCGGTACATGTCCAAATCGCCTTTTATTACATTTAGTTAGGTGTTTTTCTCCCGACAGCAACAATAGGCTCATATATACAGTATATGGGAAATTTGAGAGTTAACAGCAGGTGAATCATAATTGAATCCTCCCTCCTTCTACCCAAAGTTCCCCAGCTTTGGATCACCTCATGGGGGGAGAGATGGATGCCTGACTGGGAAACAACTAAAGAATATATTAGGGCAGCTAGCACTTCCACTGCATTGTATACTTCTCCCGGAAAGCATGTCTTTATCAACCAATCGCAACGACAATTTTCATGCCCATGGGAATGTAAACAGATCTGCACGGGCACAAATGTATAACGCTAACACGGGCGGTAGGTTACTTCCTGTATACTTCCCATGGATTCAAGTTCTCATTCGCCTCATCTGGATTTCATAGCAGTCAGCACAACCCAAAACAGTGTCGGATCTAGGCATGGGCATGGGGGGCAGTGCCCCCTTAAATACCCAGTCTGCCCCCCAAACACGATGCCATGCAAAACAACCCAAGATATTTCAAATTAAAGTGCTTATATTTAAAATGATTTGAAACACTACTACTGCTACTAACTACAATTGTGGCACCACTAAACCAACAGCATTTCACCATTGAAAACAGAAAACTCTCTGAGTCAGACCTTTAGCTTTATGCATGCTGCGTGTCTGTTGCAACTTCAACAACAACTGATGTTATTATTGATGCTTATAGTTGCCTAATACAAGTCCTGTAACTGAAAATGGTATGCGGGCGGCTTCATCGCCCGTGACGCTTCGCGCCACGGGCGATGAAGTCGCCCGCATACCATTTTCAGTTACAGGACTGAAAATGGTTCTCTTGCCCCCCAAATGGGACATGTTATATCCGCCCCTGAACCAAAAACAGGATGCCTACAAGCTTGTATAGAGCCTACTTGCTGTTATTATTCGTTTGTTTTAGTCTTCCCGAAAGTGCATCTATGTTTTTGTTGGTAGGCACGGCAAAAATGTGCTAGGGATGTCAAAAAGTCGCCTGGTTCTACGCACTTTTCAAAGAGCTAGTTCCGTTGCTGAGGAGTCGGCAACACTCGCTTTTACATATTGTGTTAAGTGTGTAAGACGTGCGGCGCTAGAGTGTGGTAGCTCATTTTCACGCTGTTTCTCTAATTATGCATGCATTAGGAACTTGGCCTATAAGCGACATTTCTCAGTTGTGTTATTTTATATTCATTTAAAGGAGCTTCCTGACTTTTATTTGCAGTTAATTTATTTCCCAAAAAGTGGTCCAGTTGTTATTTTGTGGGGAGAAAAAAACTCCTAACGCTAACCACAAGGGTAAATTAGGCAAAAGTGTAAATATTACATTTAAAAACCTGTTTCCCCTACCCCGCCACAATCTTAATTTGAGGCTATGGGTGAGATCTTTTTTTTTTTTATTCTCCACCATGTCAATAGTGTGTTAACACTATTTGGTTCACTTTTGGTTCAGCCGCCTCGAGGGGGAACGGGTGGCATGGTTTGTGGCTGAAACACAGCTGAGCCATAAGTGAAAGTGTGAGTGAACAACATTCAATAGTTTTTTTTTTTTTTTTTTTTTTTTGTTTTTTTCCACACAATAACAACTAGGCCACTTTGTGTGGAATAAAAATCAACTGCAATTCTAGGTAAGGAAGCCTTCTGGAGTGGAATTCTCCTTTAATCTGTGACTTCCGCTAAGACACTTTCAGCAGAGTTCCTGCCCAGCATGCCATGCCATCTGTAGTGCTTTTAAATGTACGTTGCAGCTGATAGTGAGAGTGTTAGTGAGACAGAGACGTTACAGCTGATAGTGAGAGTGAGACAGAGACAGAGGTAGAGAGGGCCGGTGTCATGCAGCAAAGCGCCTGGGGTCAGAGCAGAGCCCTGGCCAGCTGCGGGAAGAAGAAGAACTGCGTAGACCTTTATTTATGTGGTATGCATGCATGCAGTCTTCACCAGGTGAACCACCGGGGTGCCCCGGCTGCCCTCTCTGCAATGTATTTATTTTTTATTAGCGCTGGCTGGCCTACAGCTGCCTGCCTTATGTGGCCTGTTGCAAGTTCAGACCAACATAGCTCACAGACCGTGACCTGGTTTGACCCTTGGCGATAGATTCAACCTGAATAGTCTAGACACACACGCGCGCCTGTGCGTGAGCACATACGGTTCTCACCACAACACTAAGCCCTCTTACATAACAATTAACAGCTGCCAGTGTACTGTAGCTACAGTAAACAATCCCTTTAACTGCAGCTTAATGAAGGCTCTAGTCTAGTACCTCTCCTCGGTGTCTCTCCAACCATATAAGAACCTTTTTCTTCTTCATTACGCAACCGTAACTAACCACCACCACCACCGGCGCTAATTAATTGCAGGCATGCCATGCCATGCGGCGCAGTCAGAGACCCCTTGTGTGGGAAAAAAGGCAATGCTTACAAACAATGGAAAAAATGCCTCTTGTGTTGTGGACATGAACCCGCGCGCGGCCCTGTGCAGCGAGGGGCAAACATTTGTTGTTGTCGCCGTCGGCTGTTGGAAACGTCACGTCATGTACCGAAAATGTTTCTTTTCAGGAAATGAAATGCTCTTTTTTTTCTTCTTTCTGGAATAGTGCGAATTATGAATCCCCAAGTTTACAATGCGTCGCAATTCAAAGCAATGTGAGCTTGTGGATCGCCTGTGTTCACTCCCTTTGCTTGTCATTCTTGTGGCAAATGCAATGAGCGAGATTACTATTTAAGCCATGCAGAAATGTCTGTACGTCACAGACTCTGTGCGTGCGTGTATCACACATTCTATATCTGAGCATCTGTCGCACACTTCACACTTGGGTACGTTTGAATCACAAATTCATATATGCATCATATTTGGGCATGAAAGACCAAGAACTTGTACAGTAGGGCATACAATGGCGCCATTGGATTATGGATATATGGTATTCAAGCTTTGAACGGGGGGCGGTGAGCACAGTGGCAGTGATTAATGCTGTCGCCACACAGCTAGAAGGTCCTGGGTTTGATTCCCGCTAGGGACACTGATGAGGCGCTGGCGGTGTGTCTCCTTCTCCGTGCTTCAGTGCCCATACCCGAGGCGGGGTTGGCGATAGGGCCCTTCTGTGTGGAGTTTGCATGTTCTCCGCTAGGGTAGAAACCCTCACAAAAACATGCAGTAATCCTGGGCTCTAAACTGCCTCCCCCTGGCCAGCTGGGGCGTCTGATGGAGGGGACAGGAACTGGTTGGAATAACGTGTTCCTTTCACGCGCTACTGTACAGCTACTGTGAAAAGAAGGTGGCGCAACTCCTCATGCATTGAAGGAAGCATGAGCCCAGTCCGTTGCCTCCCCAGGTTGGCGGAGGATGTGTAGAGCCCAGGATCACATACGAATTGACACTGGCTGATAGTAAAATCGTGGGGTTAAAAAAATGGTCGCACCAAATCTAGGCTCTGGGTATGCCATGCGGCCTGCGGTCATCTATACTATATACAGTAAGGTTTGCGGGGGTTAAGTTAAAACAGCAGCCGTCCATGTATGGAAAGCTGCAGGCCGCTAACAGTGTGAGAGAGAGTTTCTGTGTCCTCTTATCAACTCGGAAACCTAAAAGGGAAGAAAAACATCTATTTATTTACTTGTTTCTTCCCAAGTCTTAACTGTTATTTTCCTAATAATGGCCTAGTACCCCCTAACCGTATCATCCTATCTGCTGTTTCTATCTTTGTTTCTCTATCCCCGCTGTGTGTGTGTGTGTGTGTGTGTGTGTGTGTGTGTGTGTGTGTGTGTGTGTGTGTGTGTGTGTGTGTGTGTGTGTGTGTGTGTGTGTGTGTGTGTGTGTGTGTGTGTGTGTGTGTGTGTGTGTGTGTGTGTGTGTGTGTGTCTCTCTCTCTCTCTCTCTCTGCCTGTCTCTCTGCCTTGCAAACATCTTGTAATGATTTAGAGGGCCAAGGTCTCTCAGGGACACAGGAAGTAGCTTGTTCTGACTAAATCAGGACGATGAGGTAAAGCTCCAAAATTGAGCTCATCAACAGGACGCAGCTCTCTCTCTCTCTCTCTCTCTCTCTCTCTCTCTCTCTCTCTCTCTCTCTCTCTCTCTCTCTCTCTCTCTCTCTCTCTCTCTCTCTCTCTCTCTCTCTCTCTGCTCTGGCTGCCATAGACTCTCTTTTTGAACACTTTCTGGATATCTCGTTATTGTCACTGTATACTGTGTCAGTATACTTTTCTGTCTGTTTTTTTTGGTCTCTGATCTCTCTTTACTTTCTCTCTCTCTCTCTCCGTCTTTCTGCTGTCAGCAAGACACATCATTGCCTCTGTGCGATGCCATTGCAATTACCGGTGGGTTGGAAAACCTCTTATGTCCATATTTTTTTCATGAATAGATGCCCTATGCAACTGCATCAGACAGAGTGTCGTGCAACGGTATATAGTGAAAATAGCTCCATGCATGGGATGCGGTGTCGTGAGCTTGCACATTGTCTATTTTCACTACTCAACACAATTCCCACCGATAAATGTAACCTGTATGTTAATGGTTAGTCTCGGCCTGCACAACCTCATGCGCGTCGTACATTAATTCAGTTGTATAAATGTTTTGATCCTGTCTACTCAAATTAGCTTCTGGTGGCTATCTGATGTTAGTCATAACACTAAACTGCGGGGGTACAATGGTAAGAGCTGTCGCCTCACAGCTAGAAGGTTCTGGGTTTGATTACAGCTAGGGACACGAGGTGGGGTTGGCGAAAGGGCCTTTCTGTGTGGAGTTTGCAATGTTCTCCCCGTGCCCCATAGGGTAGGTAAAAACATGCAGTAATCCTGGTCTCTAGACTGCCTCCCCCTGGCCAGCCGGAGAGCCTGATGGAGGCTTCCACACGCTGCGTCCAACCAGGGAAACTCCCCCCTGTCAGGTGAAAAGAAGGCAGCTTGGACTCCTCATGCATTGAAGGAAGCATTAGCTGCCTCCCCAGGTTGGTGAAGCCATCTTAGAGCCCAGGATCACATTAGGTAATTTGCACTGGGCAAGGAAAATAGGTTACATAATCATTGAAATAAAAATTATAGAAAAAAAGAAAGTAGCTTCATGATGCGATGCATTGTTATGAGCTTGCATATTGTCAATTTTCACTACTTAACACAATCCCCGATAAACATAGCCTATGTTACGCATTAGTCTTGGCCTTTACGCAAGTTAAATGTTAATTCAGTTGTATAAATGTTTTGATCCAATCTAGGCTACTCGCATCAGCTAGCTTTGGTTGGCTATCTGTTGTTAGTCTTAATACTGGACTGTCATCGACCATGTTGTTTTGAGTGTGCCACATGGGCACACGTACACACTCTTCTCTCGCTTTCATCTCTAATTCCCTGTGTTCTAAGTGGCATTTCTGGTCAAAACAACGCTTATTACTGCACATAGCATAGCGGTCGCTCTTATGGCGCCAGCCTGTACTTATCATTGCCTATAGTGAGAGATCAACAGCCACTTTGACAACAACACATACCATTATGTCAACATCAGGCCCGGATGTAACATTTCGCGCCACGGGTGATATGCCGCCCCCATACCATTTTCGGTACAGGACTTTTATTAGGCAAGTAAGGCATCAATAATAACATCCGTTGAAGTTGCAACAGACACGCAGCATGCATATAGCTAAAGGTTTGACTCAGAGAGTTTTATGTCTTGAATGATAAAATGGTGTTGGTTTAGTGGTGCCACATCATTTTAAATATAAGCACTTTCAATTGAAATGTCTTTGAAATGTGGGTTGTTTTGCATGCCATCATGTTTGATGGGGCAGTCTGAGCATTTATGGGGAGCATTGTATGACGGCGGCTTCATGAAGCCGCATCCATACCATTTTTGGTTACAGGACTTATATTATTGATGTTATTAAAGTAATGTATCAATAATATCAGTTGTTGTTGTCTGTTGCAACAGACACGCAGCATGCATACAGCTAAAGCAGTGTTTCAAAACATTTTAAATATAAGCACTATCTTTGGGTTGTTTTGCATGCCATCGTGTTTGGTGGGGCAGACTGGAGATTCATGCCCATGCCTAGATCCGCCACTGGGGCAAAACATTTAAAGTGATTTTGGACATACAAGTTTTCCATCAGACAGCGGTGGTATCTGTGTAGTTAACCCCTCTGCCCTCAGACCCCGCTGTGAACTTGTTAATGGTCTGGTCTAGGAGGCCACTGTGCCGTCCGTCGTTCTGCCGTCTGGCTCCAATTTAGTTTTTTTTTTTTTTTCTTTTTTGGGGTCGTTGTTTTGCATGGCAGCCCCTCTGACACGCTAATCACTTAATCGCTAATCAGATCCCGCTAATGCTATTAAATGTCCGCTCAGAGAATACCTCTCATTGTTGTGTGTCTTTGAAGAGCGGGGAGTGTGCTCGGAATGCAACAGGAAATGGGCAGTAGGTTAAGCAGCTGTGCAATAAAAAAAAAGACGACGAACGCTGCCTCTCATGCCTTGCCATGTCAATTTAAATGTGTTGCTGTTGTGTGTGTGTGTGAGTGTGCAAGTGCAGGCGCAGGCCAGGGGCGGATCTAGGCATAGGAATGGGGGTGGCAATGCCCCCCTAAATGCCCTGACTGGCCCACCAAACATGATGGCATGCAAAACAACCCAAGATATTCCAGTGCT